>CM075807.1:39344682-39515583 GCA_037975025.1 Excoecaria agallocha | reverse complement strand
TATAAACCCTAATTCCCATACCTAAAATTTAAGCTTTAACTCATTCTTCAACATACTAATTCTTCTCCTTTGAATACTGGTTTCTTCTTCCTTTAAAATGATAACCCACAAACCCTAAGCTTTCCCTTTCTTAATTCCATAATAGAGAGAGAAAATTAAGAAGTTGGGTCTACTCTCCCAGGTGTCATTCTTCACTTCTCCTAATCCCAAATAGTTCCTTCTCCAAGAAGTTGAATAAGGGGGTTAGTGGGATAAATATCTCCTTTGGTGAATTTCAAAAATTACCCTTATTCAATTTAATCCCAATAACTTATATTTCTTAACATTTAACCTTAAACTTCTAATTTACTTCAACTATATCCCTCTTGTATCTTAACTTTAACAATACAAACAAATCAAATTTTACCTCATATAATGATAATCCTCCTCAATTAACCATAATCCAGCTAGGGCCATGATTGGGTCCTTACACATATCATGTGGCATGTTAGTTGCTTTAGTTCACACTAACATATATTAGTGTTCTCTTTAAAAAAAGTAGTCATTTACAACATAGCATGGCCCAAATAGATACATCATTTTATATACAAGGAACTATCAATGCCAAAATTATACAAAACATATGTTCATAAAATCCCTACATCAACTTCTCGACAATCTTGGGTTAGCCTTTTCCTGATGCAAAGAATGTCTTCGATCAAAAGTCTTGCCTACTAAACCTACACGTATTAAATAACATGTGAAAAGCCATAAAACTTAGTGGGGAAATAATTCATGATAAATGACCACTCACAGCGGTCATTAACAATCACACTCAACATGTATCTAATATAATATAAAATGTCAATGATAAATAAATAATTAACTTCCATAACAATTTAAATCATAATCAGTGAGGCAATAGAGATAAATATATATATCTTAGCATATGTATTTCATGTGACTGATGGATATACTATAAACATTAATACTTGATATATAAATTTATGTAATTAAAATAAATCATGTAATTCAATAATAACACTTGAGCAATATATGTTTAACTTCTAATTTTTTAATGACAATTATACTTCGAGTTTAGCCTACCTAAGTTCTAAAAGTGGATAACGGGAATGATGGATACCCTTAGGTATCAAAACGGTGGATATCCAAAGATATCAAATTGGTAGACCCAATTAGGGCAAAACTATACTATGGAAAAGTCAAGCAAACCCAAATGGGGTCAGCTAATAACTTAAACGGGGTTGTTCATGATCTAAATTTGATCAACTATACTCTAGACCCAATAGGGCCTAACTATGGTAGCTGCAAATATCCCTATAGGCACCGATCTATCCACAATTGAACTCTAATTGCAAGCAATATTGTATTGATATTCAATTTATTTATCATGCTTGAAACTTTTATTGTACATGTTGAACATATGACATCATATGAATAGGTATACAATCTCTAATATTTGAACATGTATTATCAATCTTATAAAAGCATTATAAGTAACTATGATTGAACATGTACTCTTGTAATCATATACTTTGGAATGTCCACAAAAAAACATTTACACAAAATCAAAACATATGAACATGTTCATGTCATCACAATGAAGTAAATAATAACATACCTATTCTTGTAGTTTCCTTATTCATGTTTTCTCAACTAATTGTGCTTATTGCTTTACAATATGATATTATCAAATAATTGTTGGATGTATTACTCTTTATATTTTGTTTATACATTATGAAATTCTTTAAGGATGTTTTAAGAGGTTTTGATAACTTTGGTAATCATTTAGAACCTTTAAATCAATTATTAGTGAGATAGAGGAGGGTTACGGTCAACAGGAAATGTGTATTGACTGTGACATAGGTGCACTTTAGATTCTGTACAAACCTTATAGTAAATAGGTAAAAGATATTGATCGTAACATAGGTCTAGTTTCAGTTCTGGACTGACCTCACGGTCAATAGGAAAAAGCTGTTGACCGTGACATACATTATGTCTAAAGGTAAATTCAATGGTTCATCTTGTCTGTGATTTTTGACCTATTAAACATCAGTTTTAGGCAAAGAGTCCTTCTTCAAACTTATTCCTCTATATTTTTAATTTCTATAACATTAAAAATCATATCATTATCATATATAAAACTCAAGATATTTAGAAATTTCAGAAGGCTTTTCTACTGACAGGGCAGCAATGAATTCCAATTTTTAACATAAACTTTGACATCTTTAGAGACATATATGGATTGGTTTTCTTCATAAAAAAGGTAGATATAGAAGTCTAGTTTCTAACTCAATTTGAATTACCTGATTTGCATCTTTGTAACTCTAGATATGATCAAAACAAACTCACTAGGTCAAGAGAACTCAATTTCAAATTTTTTGTTGCAAGGAAAGTTTTAGGCATTTGATACATTTAAGCTAAAATGAAACTTTAACTAACTATCGATTAGTTTTTGCCAAATTTCCTTTAAGTATTATCCCTTGCATGACATTTCTATGTTTTAATTTAGGATTTAACCATTTAACACATTTATTTAAACACAACAAAAATTTACAAGCTAATTATTTTTTATTAAACCTATCTTACATCAAAATCAACTACAATTAAGAATGAATGTCACCAACTCTATTATCCCATACTTTGGCCGAAACCTTATCCTTCGCTCCTTTGCTACCTTTTTTCCTTTGTTCTTCTTTCTTTCTACTTCTTCTTCTACATATAGCCATGTTTCTCTTGCATTAAAATCCATATTTCTTGTTCATCAAATCAATGATAAACCATAAAAGAAGAAGAAGTAGAAGATGAACTCAAAGATAGATTAATAAAAGAGTATCATTTAGCTTACCAAATCACTCTTCAAAACACTCAATCTACTCACTTAAAGCTTAGATCTTGAAATTTTAGAGAGCAAGAACATGCAAGCTATTTTAGAGAGAAAGAAAGAAAGAAAATCTAGAATTCTCCCTTCAAATTTCATCGAAGACACCCAAAAGAACCCAATGAGTGCCTTTCTGCCTCTTACAAGCATTAACTTTAACTTTATAAAGGGTGTAGAAGTTCACTTTTAGTCCTCCACCTTTTTGGATGGCAATAATTGTCCCCACTCTTTATTCTCCCTTTTTAAAATCAACCCCACCTTTCCTTCTTTTATAAATTGACCCACAAATATATTTTCTTTATTTCAATTGCAACCTTATAATTTAATCATGCTTAATAACTTAAATACATAACATAATTAAATTTACCACTTTGCCCTTATAACCCAAAAATTAAAATTCTCATAATTAATTAAACACTAAACATGAATATTATCATTTAAATCCTAAATTTCTACTAGGGTCACAATTGGGGCTTTATAGGGAAAACGAAATTTGCAAGCAGAGGGAAAAAGGAATAGATTTTTCAATTCTCTCATTAATCTCTCACTAAAAAGAAATGATAATCCCTCTTCTCTCTCTTGAAAATCAATTAATCCCTCTCTTTTCTTTTGTGATAAATTCAACCTCTTAACTTTATAGAACACTCTTGAGTTGCTAAAAGATATATGTGAGGGTTGGTGATAAGGAATCTCCAAGAAATGCCATGTTGCACCCTTATCCCTTAACCCACACATATTGCTTTATCTTTCTCATTACGCAAGTTTTATAGTGCAACTTAAACATAAACTAACTATACAGAGAACATATATTCATACTTAATCCATAAGAGTGCTATACTATGAAAACTTTACAATATATATTAAAATCTCTTTACATAAAAAAATTATAAACATCTATACATACCACAAAAAAACCTTTATTATATACAAAGAGCCTAAAATAAAAATACATTAGTCTTTCTTGTTAACTTAAATTGGCCATCCTACTGTAGATATCACCTTAACAACCTACACGAATGAAACACCCATGCTAAGCTATAAAGCTTAGTGGGGAACATAAATCATGAGGACGACCTCTTTTAAAAGTCATCAAAATGCAAATACATACAAGCATATCATTAAGCACATTAACCAATCATTAATAAACATATTCGCAATATTTTCCAAGTACTAGATTATACATGTTAAACTTATACCCATTACCAATTGCCTATTAATATTTCATTTGCTTATCAGTCTTACTCTTATAAATATTCATTTAACACTTAAAGTTTACACATCAAGCTTACTTTTATGACTTCTTTATATTATTATTAAATAATAACCCTGACTTACTAGTCTTTCTTGATTATGTATCCATATCGATTATCAATTAGTCTTTAGCTATACTATTTTTTATACCTCTATATACTTTTACGAACCTTTATATATATAAATCCATTACAATCCTTAAGTTTTTCATTTATACATAAATCAATCTTAAAAGCATGGTAATATGATTCTATATTTCATAGAAAGGATATGATAAATCTTAGAACCTTAAGTTAATAAATTAAATCTTATACACTATTAGATACCATTAAATGTTTATGCCTTTTTAGGGGTGAAACACAATTTATTGCATTAATAACAATTAATAACAACATTATATAAAGTTCACCACTTATAAGTTCATAAATCATCTACATTTACAAATAAGGTGTTGCATATCATTTTCCAATAAAAATCAATAAATGTGTAACTATAGGAAAAACATATAAGACAATGTAACAATTGAAAGGTATCACCAAACATAGACACTTATAGATATCTCTTGCATTACTAGCTCTACATAAATCAAATTCAAAAGTTATATTTTTTTAATTTATTTATTATTATCATATAGTAAGTCATATCTACCTCTCATCTCATTTACACAATGCTCAATAATTAACATATATTTGTGGTGATATACGTTTATTTATAAATACTATAGCAAAATAGCACATTCTATAAATACAATTTTGTATATCATGCATTTCTAAGCGTAGGAAACATATTGAAGCCATCACAAGGATTTTCATACATATAACAACATAATGCTCTTTCACTCTACATTTATGTTTTTCCATAGGCTATATATTATTGCTTAAGAAGGTTATTAGCTTGAGTCAAACATTGATAAGATAGCCACTTAGTCTTTTATTTGGCCAAGAATAAAAGTTTGAGTGTTTTGTTTTAGTTAATGGGGGATCCCTTGATGATATATTGAGATTGATGGAAACCAAAAACAATTTGGCCCATGGACTCAATAGTCATATCGACTACATTTTTCCCCTCTATTTTTCATCTAAATCTTCATATCATTGATTTTACTTATTGAGATATTTTGCCAAATTTGTGCTTGTGTCTATGGTTAATATGAATGTTCTATAAGATTTTTATAAAATTTATTATACTTTTTACTATAGCAATTGTAACCGTTTTTGTGTTAACATCCAATCGTACAGACATATATATATATATATATATATATATATATATATATATATTATCTTGTAAGAAGCCTTTGGCTATAAAAGATCATGTATTCTTCAATTAGATCAGTGATAACACATTAATATCAACCGAGCTCATATGCATGACTTCTTGGTCTAACATGACTAAGTGATTCTAATTTGCCAAGTACTCGTATTTACAATGTAGTCTCATATATATATATCATGTAATCTATGTACCATATTTAATCATCATACTGTAATAATTGTAATGTATTCATACTTTAGTTTAGCCTGCTTATGTTCTAAAGATGGATAACAAGAACGGTAGATACCCGAGGGTATCAAAACGGTAATCAGTAAGATATATGAGGATATAGAAATTATAGACCCAAACAAGGTCAATGGTAGCTGTTGCAATATCCCTCTTTGTGCCTATCGATCCACAGTTGAACTCTAATAGCAGGCAAATAATTTCGTCATATAACTTTCATTTACCATGCTTTAACATTTTTAAATCAATTCCATGGGTGAATATTCATATAAAGATATACATTATCATTTCAATCAATCATTTTACATGTAATTCTATATATCTCTTTACTTTATTTTCCATACTTTGCTTTACTTTGTTCAATCACTTGCATATATGTATATGAAAACTTATATGTAATGACGTCCAAAGTAATCATATATGTGTTCATGTAATACTTTCTTTAAACATGTGATTGTACACACTATTGAGTATTGTTATTCTTTATTTGAAATCAGTTCAAGTCATGTAATCTCTTTTCAATAATGCCTATATATATAAATACACTACAAGAAAACTGACCATTAAGGACCAGAAATCTGGTCCTTAAAAGTGCAAAATTGGTCCTTAAAGGTAAATAGGGACTAGAAATCTAGTCCTTATAGGCTCCGCCGGTAATGACTAACAAGGACCAAATATTGTATCTAGACCTTAAAAGTTATTAAGGACTAGAAAATTATAGTCCCTGAAAAGCATTAAGGAATAATTTTCTTGTCTTAATTAATGATTCTCACGTGACCCATACAACCTTTAGGGACCAAAAATCTAGTCCCTATAATATTTTGAGAACTAGAAATAACTGGTCCCTAGAAACTATTAAAGACCAGATTTCTTGTCCCAAATAATTAGCATATGTGACTAATCAAACTTTTTAATGACCAAAAATTTGGTCCTTAAAATTCTAAGAGGACAATTTTATCCCTTCGCTATTTTGATTTGGGACCAGCTTTTAAAGACCATTGTAATATGGTAACTAAAAAATTAATAAAGAACAATATTTTAATCCTTAATCTGGTCACTAAAAGGTAAATGATTGCTATTGATTTTAAAATAAATAAATTTTTTAATCTTGTAAATTTAATTATATTATATAATTTATAAATAATACAAATATATGCACAATAATCCCGACATTTCCTGTATAAATATAATTTGTAATGAATACAAATGTAGAGTTAACATCTAAAAAACCATCATATGAACAAAAATATTATTTATACAACCCCTTTCCAAAAAAAAATTAATAACTAGTAAAAATGCATTCCCTCTTTGTCGATAGTCTTTGGCTAGTACTTTTGTAGCACCCCCTATGCAAATACCCCATTAAACATGTATCATGAATACTATTAATCATGCTTATACTACATGTTCAATTAATCATCATTTAGCCATTAATCATGCCATATGATTTCATATGCTTATATTCGTGCTACAAGTCTATTCATGTTTTTCCTTTTTATACCTATTATCATGCATACTAAACTATATGAAGATTACTTTATGCATATCACATGCACACACATCTGTCTTAGATTTACTACTAATGAGTTACAATATTCCACATAGGTTTTATACATATCATAAGATAACTGGCCCATATACAAAACATATGATAATTGTATTACAAAATATCCTACATCAAGGTTATAAGTCGATGGTTGGCCCTTCCTGATGCAGAGAACGTCCCTCAACAAAAGTCTTGCTATTTGAACCTACACGGATAAAATAACCTGTGCTAAGCTATAAAGCTTAGTGGGGAATATCTACAGATGGATGACCACACACACAGGTCATCAAACATACATATACAATGTATACAATTAATAACATATGCAACATATCATGTCTTTAATACCAAATACTTCAAAGCATAACATATTCTTCTATGTTCCTAATCATTGTACCCAGAAGAGTAACAGTTATGCTCATATTCATAATTCATATAGACAGCAATTTCCCATGTAAACATATTCAAATAAAACATAATTCCTGTGGTAAAACAACATTATGATCCACAATATCAATCTTTAGTCAAATCACTTTAACTGTTTAATTTCTTTATCATTACTATGAATAACGTTTAGCCTGCCTTAGCTTTATCGATGGATAATGGGAACTATGGATACACATCGGTATCAAAGAAGGATATCCGAAGATATCAAATCTATAGACCCAAACGGGGCCAAACTATATTATGGACCGGTCAAGCATACCCAAACGGGGTAGCCTATCAATCCAAATGGGGCTGATCATGATCCAAACGGGATCATACATATACTATGGACCCAAGCGGGCCAAACTATGGCAGCTGCAATTTCCTTATAGGCGCCTATCTATCCACATCTAAAACTGTATCGCAGGCAAAACTATATTCATGTTCAATTCACATATTAATACTGTATTCATAGTATAATGTTGTGCACATATACATAGTCTTATATAACTATGAATTCTATGGTGCATAATCAGATATATGCACAGTTCACATGCCAAGTTATACATCTGGCTTATTCAAATCTGTATGACTATATAATTTGCATCATAACATATAGGCATGACATATAATCATCATATCATATACTTGATCATGTCTTCATTAAGCATTTCACATGCTCATAGTCATGCTAATTCATCCTCTAGAGAATAGGGCAATTACATGCTTATATACTCATATACATAATCATAAATGTACATACCTGTGGGTACATTCGCATATAGTTGATTTATTCTTATGAGCATGTTTCCAACACATATATATATACCTTTATCATTATTCAAGTCATGTACTATACAACATATCAACATGTTTCCTTATGGGCATATACACATGCCAAAGTCATACTATTATAGTTCTTATTTTATAGCATAGGTACATGTCAATATGTGCACTTCCATGTCATAAGATTTACATGTGTATATATATCAATTTAGCATATGACCATCATGCACAAGACTAATCACATGTATAGGTTAGATATTTCATCACTAGTCTTTATTCATATACACAATTGAATGCATCTGTATTCATATAAATCCTTCATTGATAGTCATACTACATGTCTTATTCAATTAACTTTACTATCACATAAGCAACTATCTGTCTCGATCAATTTAAAGATCATTAAATCAAGTGTAGCAATGATTTGCACAATATTGCAATTTCTGTTATATTGAGCAGTCTAAAACAAGTATGGATTCAACCCTAGATTACATGTACTTAGAGACAGATTTAAACTTAGGTTTCTTCATATGAAATATAGGTATGGAAGTCTAATTTTCAATGCAAAAAGAATCATTCAATTTTCTATTCTATAGCTCAACTTATGAGCAAAACATTCCAGACAGGTCATTCAGTCGTGAAGGGGAGTTCGACTAGTGAAGGGCTTCATGAGTGAAGCAAATAAGGCAAATCTCACGACTCGTGAAGGAGTTCACAAGTGGAGAAGAAAGGCTATACATCACGACTAGTGAAGAAGCTCACGAGTGGAGAAGAAAAACTGCACTTCACGACTCGTGAAGAGCTTCACGAGTCGGACTAATGTTCACGACTCGTGAAGTCATTCACGACTCGGCAAGAACAGTTTTCTTCTTCAACCTCACATCTATAAAATTTCAGAAAAACGTAAATTGAGTTCTGTAAATCCCGCACAATTCCAATAATCATCCTCACATGCAATATGAACAGCCTAAATTCCCATACCTTAGCTGATAAACCCAAAGTCTTTAACCTCTATCAATTCCTTTTCCTTTGTTCCTTCTTCCTTCCTCTTCTCCTTCACAAGTACCGTCACCATCATCATTTAAATTTCCAGCAATTACATTGTTCTAAGTTAACTTGAAAAGAAGAAGAAGATGAAGATGATAGAGGGTTAAATTAAGAGTTTGATTACTTTAATTTACTGCATTTTACTCTTGCTTAAACAACAAACATCATCCTCAATGCATTTGAGATAAAACATTGGAAATCAAAAGGAAGAAGAAGAAGATCTATTTTTCTGGTTTTTCTCTCTTCAATTTGCCGACTCCTTCACACACACACAACCACCTCTACATTCCACTAACTTCTTATCTTTATATCAATAAGCAAAATTCTCTCTATGGTCCCTTGAAAGTTTGCATGCCACAAACCTTTATGCTTGTAAGACTTTAACCCCTCCACTAACTATTTTTCAAAAAATCAACCTATCAATTTATTCATCCTTTCAAATTAACCTATAATTAAATGCTTTTATTCCCAATTGGCCACTAATATGCCACAATTACTAATTAACCCCAAATTAATATCTTTTACTTCAATTACACCCTCAAATACTATTAAACCATATTCTTTTATTTTATTTTCATGCAATTAACATAATAGCATGCTAATTTATCCCCTTAACTTAATCATACAAATATGCAAAATTAAATTAGGGTCATGTTAGGGGTTTTACAACTTTAGTAGCTTGCAAGGCTTCTTGCATACTAGCTCCAGAGGCAATCACTGCACAAACTATGGTACTAGCAGAGGAACAAGCTAGTGATGTGTTTTCCTGTATCACAGCATTCAAAAGTATAAACATTTCATAGAAAAACTAACTTACAATATAAAATGTGACATAAATATGTTTAATAAGTCAACGAAATTCAAGCGACTTGCATTTAAACAATGAAACAGAGAATTTTATATACAATAGATGCCAACATTCAAACAAATCCTCACAAGTTAAAAACTCACTTAAACTAAATGATTAAAAAAATAAATAAATAAATAACAAAAAAAGTGATCATTAACTTTTAGCTCTATAAATTTATTTTTAACGACATATAAAGCTGATCAATAATGAAAAGAAAAGCAATAGAGAGCACCAAGGAGCAAGGGACACCTAAGAAGCATTAAATTTGTGAACTTTTGCAGACTGTAGAACAAGAGACACCTTAAAATGCCACACGTACCTCATTTTTAGTTAAGTTTGGCTCTGCTAGCTGTTATAGATAGAAAAAAATAACATCATTAGATGATTTAAATTACAAAATGGAAAATTTTGCAATGAATATCTACAAGCATGATTAGTTAACAAGGTCTGAGCTTGTTCAACAACCTAGGTTATCCAAGCAACATTTTTCAGTCTAGTGGCCAGCTATTTAGCTAGTGATTCTCTACAATATTTTCCCAACAAACATATAATCTAGTTAGCTGCATAAAAAAGCTTTCTTTTCAATGAGAAAAACCAAACATGTACTTGATGAATTATAAATATAAATGGCCTGAAAGCTCATGTTCCCAACCCAAAATTTGGGATTAAAAGAACTATCAATTGGTTGAATTAATCTTACCTTCAAGACTAGTGGTGATGGAATCTTTCCTTGCCACAAATGATTTAGCATACGTAATGCACAACCATTCTCTCTCCGATTCATAATCATGGTCCATTATAATTGGAATATACCAGTGACCCTTCTTTGATTCCTATATATGTAATGTTGCTCGTGCACATAGATAGACATTTGATCTTTTAGCTTCAAACTTTAAAGATAATTCACAAGCACAAAAAAAAAATGAACAAGTTTTGATATTATGTAATCTATATCATTAGGACTAAAGCATGCCATTATCTGTTTTCACCTGAAGTACATCAAGATATAAATCTCTCAAAATCTCTTCAATTTCATCCTCACTTGAATCATTATCATCTTCATCTTCCCAATCTGATTTTAGTTCACCTAACACTTCCCCATGGCGATACCAAAAGGTATAACTTTGCATTATTCCATATACTTTCAAATGTGAATCAACTACCTCACATGTTCTTAAAATTGTGTTGAAACATTTCACACATGGACAATGTATTTCATCTTGTTCTTCAATTCTTTTGAATGCACAACTTAAAATTTTTGCACCACGACTAAGTATGCTTCATCAAGTCGGTCATCAACATGTTTCATCCACTATTTATTGGGTTTCATAACTTGTGTATATTTATATTTCAATGTATAGATTAGTATAATATTTAATTCTTAATCTAATAGGACATTATAATTTATTTAACTCATAATTTAGTAAAATGTAATATTTTGAAACGTAAATCAATAAAGTAAAGAGGAAATATGAAAATGACTTTATGAAATCTCAAGCTCTTATAAATTAAGATGCTAATTGAATAAATAAAGTAGCCATTATATATGCAACTTGTAACTAAAACCATGTAATTAACAGTTAGTTTACCTCTAACAGCACCCGTTGAAAATAAATCTTTTAGCTGCCACACACAATTTTACCACAGCAGCAGCATTCCTATAGTGTAATTACCATAACAAGAATGAAATACTTAAAATGATCATTAAAAAACTTAAATAAATATACAGTAGCATTCCTACACTTTTATGCAATTTGCTTTCAAACTCTTTAGTTGAACTTTTAGTTAAGTTTGCCAAAGGATGAAAGCATCAAAGAACAACTTGCATCCCTTGGAAACTATAATGACTAAATTGACACTCAAAAAGAGAGAATATCATAAGAAATGGGTAATTTCCATGAAGAATGCATCAGGCAGAGCAAATATTGCATGGTCAAAAACTAAAATATTCTAACAATTTAAATGAATACACATAGAGGAATAACAGACTGAATAATGAGAAAATCTTACAACTATATCTCATTGGTTAATTGCAATTTGTGACCTATCAGATTATAACAGTAACATATACTATTGTGCATATCTATTTATTTGTATCGGTACAATAGTACTAAATACTCTTGTGCTTCTATTAATATATAGGAATAATTATTTAGGATATTCCTATTCTTCTTTTTCACTTGAATCTGTCAAAAATCAACCCTCCAAATTAATCTAAATGGTTTGGATCATAACCATAACATAAATTATAATATTCTATTTTAATAGATGGAAATTTGAATTCTCTATAAAATGATATTTTGTAAGAATAATAAAAATAAATAAGTCCACTCCGCTTGGAATTGAATATGAACAAATGTATGAATTAGCATGCAACAAATGCTTTTGGAATCTATATTTTCAGATATCAAAATTTTTGTTTGTATAAGTTGTTAAGGATATGTTATTAGTGGTATTTTTTATAAGCCAAGAGGGCATTATTAAAAGATGGCTAACAAATGAGCCAAAAGAAAGCAACAATACACCAGAGTTCCAGTTAGCAAGGCTACAACAAACAAAGCTAGGGCTATCCATAAAGACAGTAGGCAAAAAATGAAAATAATATAACAGCAAGACAAAAATCAAGATAACAACCCTGCATATTGTCCTTATTGTGCTAATATTAAAAGCATACCCCTATTACCAAAGAGCCAAAACTGCAGCCAATATATGAACACTATCATACTGAAAACAGAAAACAATCCTGCACTCAACCAGTAAAGCATTGGTCTTTGACTATCAGCCACAGTATCTGTTAACCCCATAATAGTGTTTACTATATTAAAATACAGCTACCAAACATTTTCATTTGTGATTAATCTTTATTTGCTCATATAAAAAAATCCATTTTGCCCATTATTTAAGAGTCATACCTAAAGAAATATAAGTGCCACTATTGAGTTTTTTCAAAATATCCATTTTGGTTTTTCACAAGTTATTATCTAGATTCAATTTATCTGTGAATAATTAATTATCTATTCTATTATAGTTCAGTTACTTCCTAAAATTTCCAATTAATTAATTGAGAAACTATATTGAGTTTCTTTCTTAAAATTTAAATGGTAAATTATATGCAGCGTCAATGTAATTTCCAAAAGTAAAATAATTTTGCTATAAAATATACACAATAGCAAATGAAATAGAGAATCTCAGCATAAAAAAAATTCCAAGAACAATTCCTTAGAAGCATACAAACTCATAAAGGAATTTAATTTTAACCCAACCTAAAAGATGTTTAATTTCTAAAGGAATTTAATCTAAACAACTAAGCAAAACCAATGAAGCACAATATGACAAGAATCAACAGCTTAATACCCAAACAATGCAAGAAAAGAAAGTCATATATAAAGATTTCAATGGAATCCAATTCCGAAGATAAACATATAGAAATGATGAAATCATTTTCTATACCTCAAAGTGAGCTTTAGAAGGTCATATGAATGATCAAAATTAGCCTTTTTTATCCAAGTGTTACATTTATAGAGCGGGCAGCTAGACCAGAAGCAGGTCTTCCTGTAAAAGAAATTAGGTCATAACAATCAGCAAGTTACAAAGACAAAGGAGAATCACAAAAAAGTTATATATATGTTACAAAAAGACCACATCGTTTGAAGATCATTTAGGACATTGTGAAAAATTAATGCACTCAAGACCACCACAAAATGGAACATGGAAGTAATCCAAAGAACATTTCAAAAGCAAGCAACCTATTAAGTGGAAAATGAGCAACTTATAATGTCAAAAAATGATCTGCTTATGCTAAGTTAATAGTAAACCATGAACAACATTTACGTAAAATTAAAAAAAAAATGCTAAAAATGCTTAACTACTGAAATAGAACTGCGACCTATTTTGTCAATTCATTTACAACAAGAAAGCAAAAAATCTAGTCTGGTTCTACAACAAATATTATGTTGCTCATTAGATTTTAGCATCAAACTTAAGTGGCATCAAATCCAAATGAAAGTTCCAAGTAGCAAATGTAGAAGTTGATTAATTTTACATCCAAACACCTATTTAATTAGATAAAAAGACAAAATCTGAAACCCTCTATACGTATTTATTAGAATAGAAGGAAGGAAATTGGGCAAATCTTGTATTCCAATCAAATAACTGAAAGAAAATCCCCACACAACCACCAGGTCTGTGAGGCTTCTTCTCTATTACAGCCAAACACATAGCTATTTTCTCCATTGTTTCATTCATCTATTCCAAGTACAAATCAAGAAGAAGAAGAATTAGAAGAAAACCACCACAACCTATGAGCTAAAACCCCAAAAAGCAACCAAATTTACTCAAATCTCAAGTCTCGGATTCCCATCCTTTCACAAAAAGCCAATTAATTTCCACAAAACCCATGTGAAAAATCCCTGGTTCCCCTAAAATAAGGTAAGAGAAGGCAATGCAGTACATAGAGCTCCCAAAAATAGCATAACAGAGAAAACGTAAAAGAAAGCTAGAAATCGGGGTGGAGAAAATGGGGGAAACTGGTACAATAACATAATGGAAAAGGAAAGGGACAAAAGAAGACAAAGTAGTAACAAAACGACGATCCAATTTTCTACAAACAAAAGAAAGAAAACAAAAATGTAGCAGATAAAATAAATGATATAATTAGAAAGTAAAGTTGTTACTTTTTCCTTTTCCTTTTGGGTTAGTTAGTTGTATCTACTACATGTTTTGAAGCAAAAACCAAGTGATTCTTCCCTATTTTTGATAATGATAATGACCATAATCAAATCAAATAAAAAAGCCTAAGAAATGAAAAGAATTATGAGATTGGAGGGTATTAGTGCAAATTCATAGAAAATGAAGCTCAAGGAAGGACAATGATGATGGGGAAGAACTACCGTCTTCACAATAATGAAGAATCGAAATAGGGACCAAGACATATGGATGGTGAAGGAGAATGAAAAAAGTGTGCCAATTTTTAGTTTTAGGTTTCAAAACTTTCAGGAGAAGGGAATTAATACAGATGATAACTTAAAATGCCACTTTCTCTTTTCATTTTTTTCCTTTTATTTTTCAATTTGGCGCGATTTTGTCCCGTTACTAATTGGGGGATCAAGGACAAGATTTTTTAAGAATTAGCGAGCATTTTAGATCTTTTCTCTATTAAAATTGGAAAATTGGGAATTAGGGAAAAGAAATAAAATTGGTCCTTATTTGTATACTTTTAAGGACAAAAAAATTAAGTGGTTACTAATAATTGGTCCCTAATAACCCTTTCTCTTGTAGTGATAGTTGCATATATCTATTTAAAACTATGAGTAGGATAATCATAATCATATATATATATATATATATATATGTATATGAATGATTTTCTATAACACTATATCATGTTCATGATTAAGCATCTTCATTCTATTCTTTACTCTTTCATCATCATATACTTATAGGTAACATACATATATATATTCATGTTCATGCGTAATTATATATAAATGTCATAACATGCACACCTTGTGAGTAATACCTTACAATAATTGAAACTTGCTTTAAAGCATGTAATTCTTTCACATAAAATCTTATATGACATTTAAGTAATTGTACATGAACATATCTGCTTGTTCTCATATGATTTAGTATAATAATTCATACATAAAATATATGTAAGTATAAAAATGTTATCTCAACTAAATAATAAATATAATAGTTCATATATTTGTTAAATGACATGTTTCATTTTACAAAGAAATATTATCCTATATTCTTAAGAATACACTTCATATGCACATTATTATTTGCATTAACATTGTATTACACACGTATAATGATTACCTATACGTGTGTGCGTGTGTGCATGTGTATATATATATATTCCATATATGAAATAATATGATAGCCATATATTATAAACTTTCATTTATCATGTTTAAGTATTTCTTAACTTCATAGTCTAAGTGCATGTTCAAATAAACATTTACTCTATCATTATAATATATACATGTAAGCATAATTGCATATAACAAGCATGTACATAAGTATGATCATATATGAATATTTTTATATCATTATCACAATCCTTACTTATGTACATATATGATTATATATAAACCTTTATCAACAATCATATTACATGCCATATATAATTGAATGTGCTTCCATGTAGTCACATATTTAACATAACAGCATTTAAACATTAATATAAAATACATTAAAAATTTTGCCACCAAAATTCTGCACAAAGGCAGAATTTTAAATACAACTTTTGTGCCATTTTTAATTTGGAAAATGTCATTTTTAGGCCAAGTTTCCTTCTAAAAACTTAATCCCCTATGTGTCAAGTTTCAAAAACATTAAGATTCATCTCAATATCACATTTATAACTTGAGATATTCAAGAAAAACCATAGGCTATTGATAAAATCAAAAACAATTTTTGTTACCATAATTTTAAATCATAGCAATCTGACTCCTCTACCAAGACTTATGCCCGAAGTACCAAAATATGTTCTTTAATAGTGTAACCAATTCCTATGAGATTCAAGCTAACATTTGACATGCATGTAAACAAAATTAGGCAATGCATCCTTCGTATGAAATGTATAGTTTTTCATATAATTTAACCTCATAGCATTCTGACCACTATACATGAAATTGCATTATAATTTCTACAATCTGTTCTATAACCAAAATTAACAACTCTCAAGAATTTCAATTAAATATTTGGATGACTTAAAGGCAAATTTAGTGCTAGGTCCCTTCTAAAAATTTGTAGACATATTTATTATATAACATTAGAAATTTGAATGGTCTCAATTAGAGTTTTCTAACTCGATTTATGCTAAAATTACAACCATTAATTCATAAGGTTTTCATGTGTTCACTTGATGTAACACTTCCTAAATTTTTTCTGTTTTCAATTGTTCTTACTATCAAAAATTTAATTCATAATTCAACTCTAATTATCTACATTCAAGTATGAGAACCCTAATCCCATACCTTGGCCGAATTTCCCTTTAAACTTTAATTTTTTGTAAGTCTTTTCCATTTGTTCTTTCTACCTTTTTCTTCTTTTTCTACAAATAAATTCATCTTTAAACATCCATTTCCAACCTTTTCCTCCAACCAATCACTTAATAAAAGAAAGAAGAAGATGATGATGATGAGAACAAAATATTAAAACTATTACCTTAATGATGTATACCAAATTATCCTTAAACAATCAACATGCAAGAGTTGCTCTTAAAGATTGAAAAAAATTGAAAGGAATAATTCTTTGAGAGATTGAAGAAACAAAAAGTGAATAAGAAAGAAAGGAATTCTGAATTTTCCACTATAAGATGTTGTCCCTCTCTCTATCTACTCTCATTTTCAGCTTTTTGTAGTGGAGGAATAATTCCCTTAAGTCCTTCTAAAATTTGCATGTAACATATTGATCTCTCCCCTTTCTTTATTTTTTGAATTCAACCCCTCTAATTTAATATTAAAAAATTTACTCCTTAACTTATATTATTTTTTTCAATTTTACCCCATTATATTCTATCTCCTATGAAATTAACCCCAATTAATCTTTATTTTAACATTGGCCTTAAAATTTATATCCTCTTTAATTTAGCCCTCAAACTATTTTTTTAATTATTTCCTTATAAAATTCATACCATATAATTCACACATTTACCACATAATTAATTACAACTTAATAAAATTTTAAATTGATTAATTGTATATATCTATGCTCTACCGATAACAAATGAATTCATTAGTAAGTAGCTTAGTACCTCTAAGAATTTAGAATTCTTCGTCAAAAGTTTTCGTTCTTTTTTTTTTAATTCTAATTTTTTTCTATGAAATTTGATTATTCAATTATTTTACTTACCAAATACAAGTTAATTTACACATATATGCACAAAAGCTCAATTAAGATGTTCATATGTGCTCCATACTAGCAATATAATTTTGCAACTTCAAACATCAACAAATCAATTTTTTTTAAAGTGATTTTAAATAATTTAATTTTCATGCTCCATTAAACTCATTTCACTCAGTTTGGTAAAATGAAAAATTATGCAGGAATTATATTAATTTTCTCAATTACAATTCATGATATTATACATTTACCAATAACATAATGTTCTATAAAAAATATGAAAATTATTTGCCATATATAGCATTTTATTATAAATAAAATAATATTTCTGCTAATGAACATTAATTCCTATTAAGAATTCAAACAAAGAGAGGAGATAAAACCTACTTGCACGTCAACTACAATATACAAATCTTTCTATATATTTTAAAATTGCGGTTATGACTTAGATAGAGGAAATTATATCTTCGTGCTCTCACGAAAGGCTTCATTTCAATGCAAATGGTGGGAATTAATCATTAATTAATTTTTGTTTTATTTAAAAAAATTAAATTTCAAAATAAATTAAATTTTATTAAAATTTCATTAATTTAATATTTTTGTGGGCACGAAAAATTGTGTATTGAAATCGTTGCACAGTACAGCGATTTCAAACTCTGAAACCGCTGTACTGTGCAACAGTTTTAGTACAAATATTTTCGTGCCACCCAATAGTTTTCTGACGAAACCGTTGTATGTGTCGGCGGTTTCAGAAAATACCCCAAATCTGTAAATTGTTTCTGACACACGCCAATTTCATAAATAATTAATTAAAACACATTATTTAAAAAAATGTCCCCATTTTTACTAGGTTTGGAGCACCAAGAGCTATAATAAGTGATGGAGGCAAACATTTTGTCAACCATCAATTCAAAACCTTGCTTAAGAAATTTGGAGTCGAGCACAAGATTACTACCCCATACCATCCTCAAGCTAATAGGCAAGTAGAGGTGTCTAATAGGGAGCTGAAATCAATTCTAGAAAAATAATTAGTAATTCTAGGAAGGATTGGTCTCAGAAATTAGATAAAGCTCTATGGGCTTACCGAACTTCATTTAAGACCCCTATAGGTATGTCTCTTTATAGGATTGTCTTTGGAAAAACATGTCATCTTCCAGTAGAATTAGAGCTTAAGGCTTATTAGGCTACCAAATTTCTTAACTTTGAATTGAGAAATGCAGGAGAAAAGAGGAATTACAACTCAATGAACTTGATGAAATTCGACAATGGTCGTATGACAATGCATCACTTTACAAAGAAAAGACCAAACGTTGGCATGATAAGCATTTAAGGGTAAAAGATTTTGTTCCTTGTATATTAGTGCTTCTATATAATAGTCATCTTTGTTTGTTTCAAGAAAGCTGAAATCAAAGTGGCTCGGACCATACCAAGTCATGTCAAGCAATAACTTTGGAGTAGTGACGATAAAAAATTTAAGGGATGGTCATGAATTGATAGTAAACGGTTATCGGCTCAAACTGTATCAATTAGAACAGCAAGAGGTTGGTGAGGCAACCATGGTTCTTCAAGATCTATAAGAAATAGTTTGGATATCTAGCTGGAGACTTTAAAACTCAGAACTTTAAGTTTTTCTCTCTTTTATTCTTACAATTTATTCTTGTGTGATTTTGTGTGTTTTCAATAATTTCAATTGTTACAGTAATTTTAGCTCTATTTTTGTGTGTTTTTGTGGTTTTGGTTCATGATTTAAAGAGAGGAGTGGGTTAAAAGATTCTTTAGAGAATAAAAGTTTTTAAATGAATGAAAATTGATTCTTACACAAACTATGTTTTAAATGTTCAAAAAGGAAAAATCAAATTTTAGGAAGGCTAAATCTATTTATTGAACACGTGTGTTTCAAAATGGGAAGATGTAGTTAAATGGCTAAAATCGTGGGGTGGGTTATTTTCAGAAATCAAGTTTTGTTTCTAAGGAAAAAGTTATACATGTGACCACATGAGGAATTCCCCTTGTCCCTCATGTGGCCACGCATCAAGGTCTTGTCTCCATCAATACCACACACGGCCACGTTAACATGCTCCCTTGCATCTCACATGACCACGCACAAGGCCACTGTAACTAGGAGCTCACACACACATGCCCACATTCTAATAAAGCTCATTTTCACCCACACCCACGAGTTGTTTGTCTGCCTTGGTTTTCCCCTTTCACGTGACCACGTGTGGGAATACCCACACCCACGCATGGCCACGTCCATCTTTGCTGCCCTATATAAACTCCCACGCATATTTGTTTCTCCTTTTCTTCATTATTTTTCTCTCACCCATACCCACGTCTCCCATAACTGTTCATCATCCATGGTCATATGTCCACAACCACTACCATCTCCAACCACCATTCTCTCTCCTCTTGCTCTTTTCTCTCACTTCTCTCCATCTTCCCTTTTTTACCATATCTTTCTTCATTTTTCTAAGGTTTTAGCTATCATACCCTAATACTGACTTCAAATCAGTACATTTATCATGCCTTCAGCAACCAAAACTCACAACAACCATTCATCAATATGTCATCATATACAGATATGGTGCATACATAGTTCAATAGTTAAATTGGAAAGTCATACAAACAGTTATAATGTGGCAATCATACATTAACCACCACAACAATGGAAGGGCAAGCAAGCATGGTAATTTAAGTTAAGGTTACAGTCATCCATATTACATTAACCCCAATGAAGCATGACAAAATACAAGACTAATCAAAAGAACTATCCATAAAATATCCTACATATAATAGTTTGAACTGACTCTTGTTGGCAAACTGATCCAGAATTAAGTCCCTGAACGACCACCAGTCAAACCTACATGGATGTAAAGCAACCGTGCTAAGCTAAAAAGCTTAGCGGAGAGATAACATACAAAAATAATAATAATATAATCGACCAATAGAGTTAAGCGAATGCAAATATCTTTACACAATATTTCAATAAGCACCTCAACATACTAGTATCAAGAGGTTGTCTCAATCTGACAATAAGGCCAAAATAAGCAAAGATAAAACATGGTAATCAATCATTCACATTCTTGTATTATACAGATGAAGAAATTGATACATGTATTTCTTTTCTTTAACAATTCTCTTAAACTTAATAGCCTGCCTTAGTACTAGTTCCAAGGGGTGCATAATGAGAGCAATGGATAAAAGAAAAACTGCCTAAGTACTGGCACGTGGCCTTGTGCCTAGCATTAAAGCTTGCATGGCCACGTGCTCCACAAGCTTTAAGGCTTGCTTGGCCCTGTGCCTTACAAACATTAAAGCTTGCATGGCCATGTGCTCCACAAGCTTTAAGGCTTACGTGGCCGTGTGCCTTACAAGCATTAAAGCTTGCGTGGCCACGTGCTCTTCAAGCTTTAAGGCTTGTGTGACCATGGCTTCACAAGCTTCAAAGCTTGTGTGACCACAGTTTCACAAGCTTCAAAGCTTGTGTGACCACGTATTGCTAGGGTTCAAGGATCGTGATGCTTCGATAAAAACATAATAACTTCGTAGGCTATAACATGTTACCAAAACTCATCTTAAACCAAATATCTTTCATTTACCAAAACTCAGATAAGAAAACCTAGTTTCTATAAAACATCTACAGACAATAATGGAAATAATTATACTCCCATACCTGATCAATGACATTCTTACTCCTTGCCCTTATCCTTGCTTGACTCTCTAAACCCTAGTTCCAAACCCAGTGAAAGAGAGAAGGAGAAAACATAAAAGAAAGAATGTGATTGTCTTCCCCTTTTGACAAACAGTGATATCCTCACTTGAATCATGTGGGGGAGACCATAAATTACTCTTTTAACCTTATTCTCTAATCTTTCACTTAATAAGACCCCTCCATCTCATAATTTATGATTTAACCCCAAAAGAAACTTAAATAATAAATCTTATCCCAACATCTCTTTTATCGTTCAATTAATCCCTTTGTCATGAAATTAACTAAAATTACCACATTGCCTTTGAAGAAGCTTTATCCCAGAGTGGCTATAACCATAATTTTTTTTTGTACATATAGTATCATACGATTAAACATATTCCCTGCTAGGGTAAAGATTAGGCCCTCATAATTCTTCCTCTTTTAAAAGAATTTCGTCCTCGAAATTCATACCTAAGTTAAACAATTGGGGATATTGGACCCTCATCATGGCTTCTGGTTCCCATGTTACTTCTTGAAGGTTATGGTGTTACCAAAGTACCTTGATAAGAGGAACTTGCTTATTTCGCAATTGCATGACTTCCTTAGCCAGAATATCTTTAGGCTCTTCGTTGTAAGTAAAATCTGTCTGAACTTTAATATCTTGCACTTACAGTACGTGGGATTCATCTGAACAGTATCTTCGAAGCATACAAACATGAAATACGTCATGCAGCTTTTATAATTCCATAGGAAGTGCTAATCTATATGCCACTGGTCCAACCCTTTGCAGCACTTTATAGGGACCAATGAATCTTGGAGTCAATTTTCCTTTCTTTCCAAACCTTAAAAACTTTCTCTAGGGTGAAACTTTTAAAAATACCTTATCCCCAACTTGATACGCAACATCTTTTCCTTTCAAATCTGCTTAAGATCTTTGCCTGTCACTTGCTTCTTTTAATCTCTACTTAATAAGTTGAACTTTTTCTTTAGTGTCTCTAACTAGATTTGGCCCAATTATCTTGCATTCAGCTAACTCAGTCTAATATACCGGAGTCCTGTAACTTTGACCATATAAGGCCACATAAGAAGCCATGCCCAAACTAGTCTGATAACTATTATTGTAGGCAAACTCCATTAAGGCTAGGTATTTATCCCAACTATCGAAAAAATTCAAAACACAACCTCTAAGCATATCTTCCAAGACCTGTATCACCCTTTCTAATTTTCCGTCCATTTGGGGATGAAAAGTTGTACTAAATTTTAATCATGTTCCCATAGACTTCTGTAAACTCTTCCAGAATTTAGAGGTGAATCGGGAATCTTGATATGATAAAATTGATACTGGAATACCATGAAGTCGAACGATCTCATATATATACAATTCTACCAACTGATCCATGGAATAATCAATTCTGACCGATAAGAAATGAGCAGACTTGGTTAACTTATCCACAATAACCCATACTACTTTATGCTTTCTCTGTGTAGAAGGTAGTCCGGTGACAAAATCCATAGTGATATCTTCCCACTTCCACTGCAGAATTGGAATGGGATGTAGCAATCCAGATGGGAGTTGATGCTCTGCTTTCACTTGTTGACATGTTAAGCATTTAGAGACATAATTGACCACATCTTTCTTCATAACCGACCACCAATAACATCGTTTAAGATCTTGATAAATCTTATTTCCCCCGAGATGCATAGTGAAGACATTGTTGTGAGCTTCATGCAATAAGGCTCTTTTTAATTCTCTTTCATCTAGAACACATAATCTATCCTTGAAGTACAAAGCTCCATTTTCTTTGATTGAATAATCGGATTGTTCCCCATCATGCATAGATCGTATAACTCGCTGTACTTTCTCATTATTTTTTTGTGCATCGATCACCGCCTATCTCACACATGGCTCAGCTCTTAATTTGGTAATTAGAGCACTATCTGAAGTAAACCTCCATCTACCCCACTGCAACACCATCGATGCCATCACTCTTCTGCTTAAAGCATATGCTAAGCCATTAGCCTTACTTGGATGGTAGTCCACTATACAATCATAGTCTTTAAACAATTCAAGCCATCTCCGCTGTCTCAAGTTGAGTTCCTTTTGAGTAAGTAGATACTTAAGACTTTTATGTTTTGTGTATATCTTACATCTTTCACCGTATAAGTAGTGGCACCAAATCTTTAAAGTGAAAACTACTACTATCAACTCTAAATCATGTGTTGGATAATTTTGTTCGTGCGGTTTAAGTTGACGAGATGCATAAGCCACCACTCTACCCTTTTTCATTAAAACACAACCCAACCAAACTCTAGAGGCATCACTGTATATAACATACTCCTTCCCAGATGTCGGTTGTGTCAAAATCAGACCTTTGGTTAGCATGCTCTTTATCTGGTCAAAACTTGTCTCATAACGGGTGGTCCATTCAAATTTAACATTCTTCCTTAACAGCTTAGTAAGTGGAGATGCCATCATTGAAAACCATTTCACAAAGCAACGATAGTAACCAGCCAATCCTAAGAATCTTCTTACCTCAAGTACATTCCGAAGCAGTCTCCAGTTGACAATAGCCTAAATTTTTATGGGGTCAACTCTAATACCTTTTAAAGATACCACATGACCAAGGAAGGAAATCTCTATCAACCAAAACTCACACTTGCTTAGTTTTGCAAACAATCGATTCTCCCTTAAGGTCTGTAATACAATTCTCAAATGCTCAGCATGCTCTTATTCATTTTTAGAATATACCAAAATATCATCAATAAAAACCACTACGAACTGGTCTAAATAAGGTCTAAACACCCTGTTCATTAAATCCATAAATGCAGCTGGTGCATTCGTTAACCCAAATGGCATTACTAAAAACTCATAATGTCTATATCTAGTTCTAAATGTTGTCTTCGAAACATCCACATCCCTAACTCAGAGTTGGTAGTACCCCAATCTCAGGTCAATCATTGAAAACACTCCTGCCTCTTTCAACTAATCGAATAAATCCTCAATTCGGGGTAATGGATACTTATTTTTCACTGTCACTTTATTTAATTGCCGATAGTCAATACAAATCCTCATAGAACCATCCTTCTTTTCAACAAATAAGATCGGTGAACCCCATGAAGATATACTAGGCCTGATAAAACCCTTGTTAAGCAGTTCTTGTAATTATATCTTCAACTCTTTCAATTCCTTTGGAGCCATTCTATAGGGGGCTCTTGAACTGGGTGCTGTGCCAAGCAAAACTTCAATAGATAATTCAACCTCCCTGTCAAGGGAAAGACCAGGTAAGTCTTCAAGAAACACATTTGGAAATTCATTCACTACCAGTATGTTCTAGAGCTTAACTGTGTCCCTTTTTGACTAATGAACTAGGGCTAGAAATGCTTAACACCCCTTACTCATAAAATGTCTAGATTGCATGGTAGATATTATATTGGTCAAAGGTTGCGCCGAAATACCTACCACTATTACCTCATTACCATCTTTATCATTAAGAGTTACGGTCTTAGACCCACAGTTCACCAATGCCCGATGCTTAGACAACCAGTACATGCCTAAAATAACATCAAATTCTTGAAAAGGCAGCTCGATAAGATCAGCTAAAAATTATCTTCCTTGTTTCAAGATGGGACTGTCAAGGAATATTTTATTCACACATATGTTATGCCCTAATGGGCTAGTTATACAGATATCATATTCCAATTGATGCACCTTAGACATACCTCCACTCATACTCTCAAGGGAAACATATGAATTAGTGGATCCCGGATCAATAAGTGTATGAATATCAGAATCGAAAAGTGAGAAAAGACCAGCTATTACTTTTAGAGCATCTTGATCCCCTCGTGCCTTCATGGCATAAGCCCACCCCAGAAAAGCTGGTGTGGCTGGTCTATCCACTGACTCAGATACATTATGAGACTGGAATCCATGGGCGACCAAAACCACCCGCCCCCTGCCTCTGCTTCCCGTTCTTACAGCCGAGTACATATTTAAAGCTCCTCTGCTACTTTGTTGTGTTGAGTCTTATGCCTGCTTGGAGGGGCAATTAGCTATAAAGTGGTCAGTAGCACCACAATTATAGCAGGCTCCCAATTTTTTCCTGTATGGAGCCCAATGTCGCCTGGAACAATGAGGACACTCAGGTGGCTGACCCACTTTTTGTTCTAATGGGGCATGCCGACTTGACTTGGACACTGCTGTATATCCTTGTCCTTTCATCCTACTAGTAGGGTCATAATTTCCCCCTACAGGTTGTAAATTTTGCGCTCCTTTGAACCTCTTCTTAGTGGACCATCCACCCTTAGCCCGGTCCCTTTTTGCTCTCTCTCTCTCTTAGCTGACTCATGCTTCTCCACCTTCATAGCAGCCATCACTAGTTGTTAAAAGTTCACATTTTGGAGAGATGTAGCCCCTATCAATTTCTCCCTAATCTGATGATTCAGTCCATCCTCAAATTGTCTACTCTTAAAGGCATTACTTAACATCTCTTTGGGAACATATTTGCACAACTGGCTAAATTCCTTCTCGAACTCTGCTACAGACATAACCCTCTACTTCAAGGTCAAAAACTGTCTTAGCTTCTCCTCTTTATAAGCCTTAGTAACATATTTCCTTTTGAATTTAGTTTCAAAGAATTCCCAAGTAAGAGGAGCCACTACTTGATGTTGTTTGAGTACCAACTTCCACCTATCGTATGTTGGTCCTTGAAGTAATGATACAACACATGATGCCTTATAATGAGCAGGGCATTGGATATCATCTAGAATCCTCTCCAACTTTTCCAACCTGAATTCAGCTTCCTCTGATTGCTCTAAGGTGGTACCAGAAAATTCTTCCCCACCATACTTTTTGACCTCAGAAGTTGGGGCCTTAGGTGCCATCATCCTTTGCAAAATTTGGGCCATATCCTGAGAAATTTTTAGCAATGCCTCTCCAGGCATTGCAATAGGAATCTCATTCTGATTTGTTGATAGAGAACTCATATCAGAGGGACCCATTGTGATTGATAAATTACTTTCCACTGATTCCTCGATAGCATCTCTAGAATCATCCATTTCTGATCTATATGAAAACAATAACTTATTGCATTAGGCCAACAAGACACAATACTATACTCAAGATTTCCATACTTCTTTTGCCCAAAAAAGGCTAAACTAGGAGCTCTGATACCACTAATTGTCATACCCTAATACCGACTTCCAATCAGTACATCTATCATGCCTTCAGCAACCAAAACTCACAACAATCATTCATCAATATGTCACCATATACAGATATGGTGCACACATACTTCAATAGTTAAACTGGAAAGTCATGCAAACAGTTATAATGTGGCAATCATACATTAACCACCACAACAATAGAAGGGTAAGCAAGCATGGTAATTTAAGTTAAGGTTACAAACATCCATATTACATTACCCCCAATGAAGCATGACAAAATACAAGACTATGTTAGAGAGTATGCCCTAGAGCCCATGTAATAGGGATGTTTTTCATATGTATGAATTTATATTCTTAATAAAAGGCATCATTCATTTATTAATGCTATGTTTAAATACATGAGTTTGTAAATCTTAAATTAATAAATGAAGTCCTAGATATTATAAACACAATGCAAAGGCAATCATAAAAGTGTTCATGATATGAGATGTCTATTGCATGCAAATGTGTTAATATCTGAATATCCCTAGTCATAGAATTAACAAGAGAAGGATATTGTTAATTTGGACAGACTAACACATGTTATACTTCTTGAATGGTTCAAGTAGTGGTTCTCATAACTATGATTATGGAAGATAATCAAAGCTAACATGTGGATGTTTGTTAGAAGAACAAGTTCATTGGAGACCTGCATAGAGAATCCTCACATGGATATTAAATCTTTGTCAATAAGGAATCTCTTCATAGCGGTTGTGCAAGTATCCTTAGACTTGAGATCACCAAATTTATCTTAAGTAGAAAGTGGTATACTTTGACTCCATAACTAATTACTTCCAACTAGGAGTGAACATAGTTAGGAGATTGGGTATATCATGACCTACTTGAAGATAGTTGAGTGATTGACAAAGGATTCACCATCCCAAATTTAATAAGGGAAGTTATCTCGCAAGATTCTATAATTGCCTTGTTCAGAGAATCTCTGGCCAGAGTAATATGCCAAGATGGATAGAGATCCATGAAGGGCATTTTGGGAACAATGGTTAAATTAATTAAACATATATAATTAGTTTATATGAGTTGATAGAAATCCATACTCAGAATCTAATTGAGATAAGAGTGGTGAAAGGAGTAATTGCACAGTAACTGTTTCTATGGAAGGGTATAGTCAAACCACTTGACTTTCTTGACATTTGGTTAGTCATAATGCCTAGCTAGAGTCCAATCATGACTTGTATAATGATGTATCAAAAATATCATTAGGGATTGATAAAATGATTTAAAGGAGTTTAAGTCATGTGAGTTTTGAATAAAATTCACAATTACATATTATACTACCAATATGGACATGAACCTAATTGGTCACACACATATAGAGAAAAAGGATAAAATGGTAAAATGACAAGGATAATAATATTTGATATTATTATAAGGGTAGAGAAGTGAATAAGATAATAATTAATTAAAGAGTTTAATTAATTATGATCAAGTAAAATTGTCCGCAGAACTTTTGAGAAATGTTTTGTAAGTTGGACCTAATTGAAATAATGTATTTCATGATTAATTATTATTGACTTATAAGTGTTATAGGACTACTATGAGTGTTATAGGACTAATATAATAATTAATAAGTCCATTGGAGGAGTTATAAAGGGGCCAGAGGAATGGAGCTGGTGTGGAAGCCCTTCTGTAGAAGGCCACATGCCAACTCCAATACAGAAGGCCTTAATGGCCTATTTCATGAACCAAATTAATTTATATATGTTACATAAGAGTTATGGAACTTACATATTTAATTTGGTTGGATTTGGAATTCATTTTGGTATTTAAATCCAATTAGTTATACAAATGGCCTAGTTTGTGGGTTTTGTGTATAGTTTTTTTATGAAAAGGTTTAAATTGGATTTAATTAAGCCCAAATGATTCTAATTAATTCTAGAGGCCCAATTAATAATTCTCCAGCAATTTTAAATAGCCCAATCTCATTAAGGAGTTGGAATTTTAGCCTAACTATACAAGGCCAACTAATAAGGAATTAGGGTTAAGTGATTAAACACATAAGAAAGTCTTTTCTTCTAATTCTCTCTCCCTTTTGTGCCACTCCCTTGATAGCTCTAGGGTTTTTTTGCCACTCCTTGTTCTACACCAATTTTTCTGTTCAATTTATCATTCTCTAGTGTGGATTACTCATTAGAGGTGTTCAATTTTGGACTCTGTGGTTTGCGACAACCCAGTGCGAAGTAAAATCAACTGTTCAACAAAAATCAAAGGTGATTTTTTTTATTCTCATCATATAGATATCTTATGTATTCATGGCAAAATTTTAAAATTCCGCTTATGTATGCGATGCATGTAACCGCTTAACTATAACAGACTAGTCAAAAGAACTATCCACAAAATATCCTAATCTAATAGTTTGAACAGACTCTTGTTGGCCAACTGATGCAGAATTAAGTCCCTGAACAACCACCAGTCAAACCTACACGGAAGTAAAGCAACCGTGCTAAGCTATAAAGCTTAGCAGGGAGATAACATACAAAAATAATAATAATATAATCGACCAATAGAGTTAAGAGATTGTAAATATCTTTACACAATATTTCAATAAGCACCTCAACATACTAGTATCAGGAGGTTGTCTCAATCTGACAATATGGCCAAAAGAAGCAAAGATAAAACATGGTAATCAATCATTCACATGCTTGCATTATACAGATTAAGAAATTGATACATGTATTTCTTTTCTTTAACAATTCTCTTAAACTTAATAGCCTGCCCAAGTACTAGTTCCAAGGGGTAGATAACGGGAGCAATGGATACCCGAAGGTATCAAACAATAGATATTTGAAAAATATCGAACAATGGACCCAAGGGGTCGGGCTATGGTTCCATCAAAGGAACAATCAATGGACCCAAACGGGGTCAACCATGGCAGCTACAACTATATCCCTTTAGGCATGCCTATCTAATCCACAACTGAACTAAGAATCGCAGGCTTAACCACTTAATCGAAAGAACATTTGATTCATCAAATTCCTTCTTATATAATGTAATATTTCTCCAGCCACAATTCACATCCAAATTTACATTTCATACACATGTGATGGTACAAATATTTGTCACCTCAACTTATACTCATATATCACATATTCCTTTTCATTCAAGGGCAATTCTCAAACCTACCTCGCATAAACATACATACTTTCATAGTAATCTCATTTAAGGCTTGCGTGACCACGGCTTCACAAGCTTCAAAGCTTATGTGACCACGGTTTCAAAAGCTTTAAAGCTTACGCGACCACGTATTGCTAGGGTTCAAGGTTCGTAATGCTTCGATAAGAACATAATAACTTCGTAGGCTATAACATCTTACCAAAACTCATCTTAAACAAAATATCTTTCATTAATCATCTTTAACTTCCTCTAAGAACCAAAAAACTCAGATAAGAAAACCTTGTTTCTATAAAACATCTACAGACAACAATGGAATCAACGATAATCCCATACCATATCAGTGACGTTCTTACTCCTTCAAGATCCCCTTGCCCTTATCCTTGCTTGACTCTCCAAACCCTAGTTCCAAACCCAGTGAAAGAGAGAAGGAGAAAACGTGAAAGAGAGAATGTGATGGTCTTCCCCTTTTGACAGACAATGATATCCTCACTGTAATCACATGGGGGAGACCATTAATTACTTTTTTAACCTAATTCTCTAAGTCTTTCACTTAATAAGACCCCTCCATCTCATAATTTACGATTTAACCCCAAAAGAAACTTAAATCATAAATCTTATCCCAACATCTCTTTTATCATTCAATTAATCCCTTTGTCATGAATTTAACTAAAATTACCACATTGCCCTTCAAGAAGCTTTATTTCAGAGTGGCTATAACCATAATTTTTTTAATTGTACATATAGCATCATACGATTAAACATATTCCCTACTAGGGTCAAGATTAGGCCCTCACATTAGCACTCACACAAACCATCTCTATTTTGTGCTACCACTTGGTTTGGTTCTCCTTCTCAAGTAAGTATCCACCATCTTTGCTCCTTAATTTATGTTTTAATGCCATCCATTACTGTGCATTGCTACCATTTTTGCCTTTACATGTTAATTTTTGAGGTTATTTTGCACATAAGATCTAGATTTCATACTAGTTCCTTTTGTAAATATGAATGATTATAGATCAAATATGCATGTTATAGATGCTAGATATTTAATTGGGTAGCAAATACTCTTCATTATGTACTTCAATTTGATGCTAAAACTTGTATTTGAATTGAAGAACAACTTAATTCATAACAATACAAGTTTAAGGATTCAAGTATCCTTTAGCAAAAGTTAAAGAAACTACTCACAAACCATTCTAAAAAATAAAAACAAAGAACGTAAAATAACTAAGGAAAAGTAAAGCTTAATTCTAAGAATCGATCCCCTTCTTCTGTGTTTTAGCTTCCTATTTATAGGCAAAATTGTAGTAGACTCCTTGTTAAACTCCAGTCACAGAATAGGAATCAAATTTTCTAAAACAGGAAGCTCGAAAATCCTTCGCGAAATGGGAAAACAGGATCACGTGGCCACGCCCTTAGATGTGCCTTCTCTTCACGTGGTCACGTGTATTTATGTTCTTCCTCCTTACGTGGCCACGTGTGGTCCTTCACTAGGAATCCACGTGGTCACGTGTATTCATTTGTTCTTCTTCAATTAGTTTTTCACATGGCCACGGTTCTTCAATATCAAACCTTCATGTGGCCACGGGTAGAATTCTTCAATGACTTCACATGGTCACGTCTCAAGGCTCTGGACTGGACGCTCGTTTCCTCGCTTAAATTCTATATATTTGCACTTGTGGCCCTAATCTTTGCACTTTTTACAATTTAAGCCCTTTTATATCAATTTTAACCTGAAAATAAAAAAAAACATAGAATTAACCTCAAAAACATATATATTAACAAATTAACTCTAATTTAACCTAAATAAAACCAAAACAACTAAATAACACAACTAAAAAGATATCAAAAACTATATATAATCCATACTTATCAAAAGTCATTGATGAAGTTAAGTTATTTGTACATACCTTGAGATTATTCAATTATCTTGTGAATGCTAGCTTTAAAGAAAACAAAAACGTTTGAAAGATTAAGAAAAAGAAAAAGCTAGCAGTTATGAAAAAATCTAAGTGTGGGGTAATACATGGAAGAAAATTTTTGGTGATTTTTTTGAAAAAATCTAACTGTGGGGTAATATAAGGAAGAAAATTTTTGGTGATTTTTTTTTTTTAAAAGGCATGATTTCTCTTAAAAGAAAGTTTGTAAGTGAGGCAAGTATGAGCAAAATATGCATTGATCAAGCTAATGGGATCAGTAATCTATTTTGTCTTAGAGTGGCTACTCATTTTTTATTATCTTTTATCCATTCTTTGATAGCCATGTCCTTAGCCCCATTACAACCCTTAAAAGACCTATGAGATTTTAAGTTTGTTTTGAGTTGTTTAGCAGAGATGACCTTCGGGTTCCGGTGCTAAAGGAGAGGCCTATTGTGTTTCTAGAGTTTCAAGCGTGAAATTGATTGTATTCTTATGCATTCATATATTCTATACTTCATTATCTAGTTGTGTTGATGTTTTGATTTTCAAATTGCTTAAAAAAGATTTGGTCTTGCAAACACTCAAGGAAATTAACATATATTATCCTGTTTGAAGTTGTTCTATTTGGAGATTATGTTAAGTGCCTTTGTTAAAATGCTAAGCTTGGTTTTAAATATGTAGCTCTTTGTACAAGTTTGATTATTTTGAGGGAAGGATTGTTCTAATTTGTTTGAGGGCAAGCAAGGTTTAAGTGTGGGGTATTTGATAAGTGTGAATTTTGTATAGCTTTTAAAATGTTTTAAGTATTGTTATTTAGTTAATTTGGTGTAATTTTTGTTAAATTAGAGTTAAATTGTTAATTTGTCTGTTTTTGAAGTTAATCCAAAGTTTTGGGTGTTTTCAGGCTTAATTTGCTAAAAAAGGGCTTAATTGGATAAAGAAAAAAGTTTAGGGGCCAAAAGTGTAAAAGTGGGAAATTGATACCAGAAAGTAAGTATGGAGTCCAAAAGGTCTTCACGTGACCACGTGATTAATATAAAGAAAGGAACCCATGGCCACATGAAAGTCATTAGTAAATGTTACATGGCCACGTGAAAGTGATGAAGAATAAGCCCATGGCCACAGAATAAATGAAGAAATAGCATATGATGAACACATGACCACGTGCAAATTATCAAAGGAATTCACATGCCCACGTGTGTCCTTCATGATGAATTACCCGTACCCACGTGTGGATTATCAAAAGAAGAGGCGTGGCAACGTGTAAACTCTGCCATTCGACGAAGGATTTTTCAAGGTTCCCGTTTAAGAAAAAGTTGCTTCCTATTTGATTTTTGGAGTTTAAGAAGGATTCTACTGCGTCTTTGGCCTATAAATAGAAGTTTGAAGCACCAAAAAAGGGGATCAATCTTTCAATTAAGCAAATTATCATCTTAGTTTTTTAGTTTTAAGTTTTTACATAGTTTTCTATTTTCATTATTTTATTCAAAGCCTTGTTTTAATTTTAAACATGTCTAGTGAGTAGTTTCTTCAACTTTTACTACAGATACTTGTATTGTTATGACTTAAGTTTGAGCTTTAATTTAAAGCAAGTTTGATTATTTCTTAGTTCTTAAACATAGTCTTTTCTTTATTCAATTTATGTTGGTTATTAACTCGATTAGACATTGGTTAATTAATTGATTTTAAGTTGATTATTGTTATGAATGTTCTTGGGTTAATTTATTTAGTTTAATGCATGATTATAATCTAAATAAGCTATAATTTTGTGTTGATTTAAGTAAATTAAGATTGAGAAAGGTGTAACTAAGAATAGGTGAAAGTTAAATTACTTGAGAAAGAATTTAGTTGACATTTAGAAGAATTAATTCAGGTCTTTATTCTAAGTGTTAAGTTTATCTGAATAAGAAAATTTTAATGCTTGGAATGATAATCTTGAGTAAAGTTATCTAGGTTTATTAATCTAAATTCTTCATAATCACTTGTGTGTTTTCTTTTGATTAAGTCATAATATTATTGGTTAAGGTGGATAGTCCTTTAGTGAAAGTTGCTTTTAATATTGATTTTTACCTTAATCATTTGCTTGCTTTTGTTTTATTTCAACTCTTTTAACTGTTTTATTTTATCTTTAGTTTTAAAAAGTATGTTTTTAGTTTTTAATTTTAATCATCACTATTTTTGGGATTTCTCTTCTTCCTTCTTCACACAAATTTGGTTTTTAAAATTAAAATCACTCATACAAACACAAGTTTCCCTTAGGTTTGATATTTTGGGTCATAATTATATTTTCCTATATTACTTAGCCGATCTAGTATACTTGCTAGCATCCAGTCAGTAAGAGTGCCATGTACTTGCGCGTATTTGCATATTCATGTGTGTATTTAAGATTGTATATCTACATGTCTCTCTCTCTCTCTATATATATATATATATATATATATATAAATATATGTATGTTTATATGTATCTATATGTGTGCATAAATATGAACAAAATTAAAAGCACATAAGGATTAAGCGATAACCTTGGGAAAAAGGTATGATGTATATAATTGAATAATCATTATTAAATATAATAATTTGATCATATATGTTTGACACACCAATCTAAGCTTGATAAAGTATGATGTGTTGTAAATATAAGATGTACAATATTGTTACATATAGATGGTATAGATGTGCATTTATGAAACAATAATAATGCATATACATGTTGTTTCCATATAATTACAATGATGATAAATATATTGTATAAGGATGTTAGTAATTTATGTGTGTGTAAACATGACGATATAAACATGCTATTATGTAAATATAATTGTAAAATACACTTTAAAGGTGAATCTGTTACAGACATGTATGCATATAGCCTCTGATTAAAGGAATTGAATACAACATGGTTATAAGCATCATTATTATATATATGTGAAACGGTTACATGTTTTCGAAAAAATTTCAAGTATAGTAAAATATTACTCACAAGGTGTACATGATATGATAGTTACAGAAAGTTTATACATGAACATGAATATATGTATATATGATTATCCTGTACATAGATATACATAAGTATACATGGAAATTTATGTATATGTTTAAACATAGTAAAGTACAGTAAAGAAAGTTAAAGCAAAGAAAATTATTTGCCTATGTCTGTGTCTAGGTTATGATAGATAGACATGCCTATAAGGGTAATTTTGCAGCTGCTACCATTGTCCTGTAATGGACTACTGTCGACCCTGTTTGGCTCTTTATACAATATAGTTTGACCCTATTTAGTTCTTTATATAGTACAGTTTGACTCTCTTTGGGCCTTTAGCCGACTCCATTTGACTTCGTTTACTTATCCACCGTACAGTTTCGTTCCCATAAGGGGGTTACCATTTAATACCTTCGGGTATCTTATTCATACCTTGGGGTGCCACCATTATAAACAATTTTGTACCTTTGGGTACTACCGTATAACCCATTATCCACTTCTTTAGAAAAGTGTAGGCCCAATTCATAATAAAAGAAAAGCATCATAGTAAATTAAAAGATTAAAGAAGTATGACAATTCTTATATTAAACTTTATATAATTCTTATATAAAATCTCTATGTTTCATATGGAAATTATAATACTAAAAGAGGTTTAATTTTTTTTTATATGGACATTTACTCCATATGGTATCACATATACATATTAGAATAACAAGCTGGATACATAAAGAACTTGTGTATCAATAATTATATTGGCGAAAGTACATTCTCTATAGTTATATGTTATTGCCTGAGGTTGATAACTGATGTGTGTGATTGTAGCACCCTTATCCTATAATCTGTACATATCACTTTATCCAACTCATTACACATGTTTTACTGTGTAACATAAACATATACCAACTACACAGAGAACATATAATCAAACTTAATACATAAGAGTGCTATACTTTTAAAAACTTTTCAGTGTACGTTAAAGTCTCTTTACAAAATATAACAACTGTTTAACATTTTTACATATAATATCACCAATACCACTATCCTATAATCTTTACTATATACAAAGAGCCAAAATAAAAGTCTATAAATGTCTCTCTCGTTGACTTGAGTTGGCCATCCTGCTGCAGATATCACCCCAACAACCTACACGGATGAAACACCCGTGCTAAGCTATAAAGCTTAGTGGGGGAACTAAATCATGATCAACGACCACTCACAGTGATCGTCAACAAGCACACAACATGCCTCAAATATAACAAAGCTTTGTTTTAAAAAATAAACAAAATGCAGCAGTTAATTCATATTACAAAAATCATAAAGTTCAACAATAAAATTTGCATTGATGCTTTAATCAACATATATAACCATGTAAGCTCTAATGTTCTATAGCTTTAAATTTAACTAATTATCATGTGTCTATTTTTTGAATTGATACTAAACAGTAAAAGCATAAATATCTATTATCTTTTCATTTATTTAACATGTCTTTGATATATACACATTAGAATTAAATAGCAAATCCACACTTCCAATTACTATGAGATTATTATATTACTATAGGCTTATTTTATATTCCACAAGTTATTCATGTTATAACATATTAGATGTATCATAAAAATAAGCCTTTCAACTAAACATAACACTTATATATCATTATCATAAATAGCAAATACACGTTAAAGAATGTGTACATGCAACAATGTGAACACATATATATAATCATAAGAAAAATATTGCAAAACAATGGTTGTTACTATCTAACTTTCATAATCTTTAATGTACACTATGAATATGCACTTATAAAATTGTTGCGCACATTAGACTTTTATAATACTCTTGGACTTAATAAAAATTCCTTCATCAATCATGTATTGGCATATATATAGAAATAAGGTTTATGATCACAAAGGCATATATATATATGATCAATTTAATCAAAATACTAATATAATGCAAATTCATCAATTAAAGATTAGCATGTATTTAGGATACTAGCAGTATAGATACATATACTATTGCACATTCTTTTAGATGTGAGTTTTATGTGCAATAAAAGGAATTTCATATGTAGAATAGTATAAATTCAATTAAGAATTTGCGTGCCTTATTAAACTTTTCTTAACCTTTGACAATAAAGGCTGCACTATTCTAAAAAAGTGGATATCGAGATATACGGTGGTACCCGAAGGTACAAATAAGATACCCGAAGGTATTAAATGATGATTCCTTGTAGGGATAAAACTGTATGATAAATCGATAGACCCAAACAAGGTCGAACAAATAACATGGACCCAAATGGAGTCAATCAAATAACATGGACCCAAACGGGGTCAATCAAATAACATGGACCCAAACGGGGTCAATCAAATAACATGGACCCAAACGGGGTCAATCAAATAACATGGACCCAAATGGGGTCAATCAAATAACATGGACCGGTCAAGCGGACCCAAACGGGGTCGGCTACAACCCACACGAGGGTTGTTAAATTAACTTTAACTTTTAAACACAAACAGGGTCACTATACTTTTAATTACAAGTAGACCTAAATAGGTCTAAATGTTCAGAAGCAGCTGCAAAGTACCCTTATAGGCATGCCTATCTATCCACTTCCTAGACTCAATGCAAGCAGTAAAATCTTTTTACGTTATCTTTTATTTATTCATTCATATTCTTATATGCACATGTATACTCTTGTGTAACAACGAACAATGTACTCATATACATGCTCATGTGTAACTTTATGTAAACCTTTGAACATGCTCACTATTGGATATTACTATTCTGTATTTGAAATCTTTTTCAATCATGTAACTATTTCGTATAATATAGTTGTATCTATATTATACTTTTTGCTCCTGTGCATTATATATAAATATATATCTTTTCTAGTGCATCAACATATATGCATAATTCATAAGACAATTTATACAATTTGCTCATATAAATAATCAATTAAAAGTTATACCTTTATTAGTGGACATACATGTATACACCATCTCATCAAATATAAACAATTGCAATCATGCTCTTTGCTCAATTATCGCTAATTAACATACTTTCATCTAACCATGCTTTATCCATTATTTTCTTTTCATATAGCAATACTTTCTATTTTATTGTCATTGTAATTTTACTTTTGGCACGAGCATAGAGGCATAACATATAATCCTTATATAACGTTATATTCATATTATTTCAAGTAGGTAAATAATAACTCACCTAAACATTGCAATCACCATACACATTCTTCATCACATAATCATGCCTAATACTTTACATTTATATATTATTATATAGTTTATACATTTAGTTCCCTTTATGCGCTGCTATAATACAAAAATACTCCAGAGATGTTTAAAATGGTTCTTGGCAAACTCAAATAACAATTCTGCATAGAGACAGAATTTCAAGTTCATTTTAAAACCTATTTATGTCATATCTAAAGACATTTGTGGTCGAAATTATCTTTTAAAATCATGATTCATTATGTTTCTAGTTTCAGGAACATTAAAAATAACATCAATATCATTTTTACTTTTTAAAATATTACAAAAACATTGAGAACTGTTCCTGAAAATAATGCTGTCAACAGTCCCAAATTTAGGTTACTTTTTGACATATTTAGAGGCACAACCAAATCATGATTTCTCTATAAATATTGTAGAAATTTAATTCTAGTTTCATTATAATTTTGATTCATAGCATTTTGACCTCTACAAAATTAATTATGCACAAAATACTGCAAACTGTCCATTGAAAAAGTGCTGTCAACAGTTTTGAATTCAAGTAATTTTTTTGACATATTAAGAAATAGAATCAAATTATGTTTTCTTCATAAACGTTGTAGATATATAAGTCTAATTTCATCATAATTTGGAATCATCTCATTTCAACATCTATAGCAAGAGATACACTCAAATTACTACAGTCCATTCTCGTTTCCTAGGCAGCACTTTAGTGCACCCAATTCAGTTTTTATCACCAATTAATAAATTCATATAATAAAATAGGTACAGAACTTAAACAACCTTTCTTCATGGAAATGATGCTCCTATGAGTCTATTTTAACCAGAATTTTGTTTCAATGGATTTCGAATTCTCAACAAATATTTATAGCAAAAATACTGTAACATGTTTTTAACAACTAGGTAGCAGCTCAGTCCGAATTTTAAATTAATTTTAGGAGCACTTAGAGGTAGAATTAAATATAGGTTTCTACTAAAAAAATATAAATCCATGTCTTAAGTTTATGTAGCAATTTATATTTCCCAAATTGGAGCTATAAAAGTCGAGATATCCACAAAATTCCGAAACTGGTTCATAAAAACTTAACTCAGAATTTCAAATTCATTAACGTTTCTTCTTTCAAAGGCTACTGTTTTGGGCATTTTTTAGGACATTAGAGGCAAAATTTCATTATTGTTATTTCTATAACATTTGTAGGCACAGAAGTCCCGGTTCTAACACAACAAGTAACATCAAATTCGGAGTTCAAAAACTCAACTTATGATCAAATTAGTCATTGAAGGTCAATCCGAATTTCTGGACAGCACTTTCACATTAATGACTAATATCTTAATTCAAGTCAATATACTTATAAAATCCATAATCAACACAATATTAATGCATGCAAGAAATAATAGTTCCCAAACCTGGACATGCAACTCAAATCTTCTTTAAATTCTCCTTGCTCTTTACTCTTTGTAACTACTTTTCCTTTACTTGTTTCTACCCTCTTCTTCTCCTTAAAGTTATACACTTAATTGCCTTAGTAAACCATCATGAATTGTCACTTAAATTGCTTGAAAAATTCAAAGACTTTGAAAGAAAATGAGAGGAAGTAATTTCTGATTTTTCTCCTCTCAAAATGCCGACACTTCACTCTCTCCCACACCATCTCTCATCACATGCTTATATAAAACAAGGTAAAATTCCCTATTTGGTCCTTTAAGAGTTTGCATGTCACACTATGAACAACCACCTTTTTGCATGCTATAAAGTGACCCCTCCACTAAATCTTTTTCTTAAATCAACCTTTACATTTATTCTTTCTTTTAAATTGACCTTTCAATTATTTATTTATGCACATTTGCCCCTAAAGATGCCGAATTTACAAATTGACCCCTAAACTAATACTTGATACTTCAATTACAACCTTAATTATTATTATACCAACATAATAATTTAATTATGACTTTATAAAATTTATACCATATATTTTACACATTTATCATATAATTATTGATAACTTAAAAATATTTTTACCTCAATTAATATCTTAACTCTTAATAATTCATCAAATAATGCTTAATTAGACTTTAATAATATGTAATTGCCCTTGAATTCTACTAGGGCCTATTTTGGGTCCTTACAGTGATTCTTATATATAAAAGTGATGAAATCTTAGATGTCATTTCATGGTGTTTCCTATATTTAGGAATACAAGATATAAGTATTGGTATGTGTGTAGTAAAGTTGTTCAACAATGATAGTTGCTATTATATGTTCCTTATAACCACATGCTTCTTACTTAACATTGAGCAATAATATGAGAATTATGTTTGACCCCTTACTGGTTATTATTTAATGAGTTTTGATCCCATAAGCTTGGGTAAGTATTGTAGACACGAAATAGGAGTAAATTAAAATGTCAATGTAATAGTGAAATGGAATGGAATTTAATTATTAAAGAGAATGGTATTATAATGACAATACATGAATTGAGTACGTAAGATATATTTGTATATAATTATGTGCCTTTGAGATTATTAATATTTTGTCTATACATAAGGATTCAATTTTATTAATTTAAAGTTCTATGGTTTTAAAATGACTTTTATGAACATAGATTGATATTATCATGCCTTTAAGAAAGTTAAGTTAAACATAGTGATTAATTGAGTTTGAAATAAAGGAACTCAAGAATTATAATTAAGGTATGTAAATATTTGTTAAGTAAATTATAGTAAGTATTTCAAAAGGTTATGATGTGGATCATGTTATATCAAATGATTGGATTTTTATGCTCAATGATATGCTTTGTGTGTGTACATTTTGACGACCTTCTCCGAGATAATATCTGTAGTAGGATAGCCAACACAAGTTAGAGAGATAGAGACTGAACGTATAGACTTTGATTTGGTTTTTTCTGGTTAAAAAATTTTATTGGGATTTGAAATTGCATATGTATATATGCCTAACTGTTGTATTTTGTAATGTGTAAAGAGACTCTAAAAGTATATAGTAAAGTTCTAATAGTATAGTACTTATGTTGGATCGAATTTTATGTTAAGATCATTGTATAATATTGTTATGGCATAATAGTTTAGAAAGCATGTTTAATGGTATAGGAAAGAGTGATAAAGCTAAGTATAATTCAAGGGTGCTACACATATGTGTATACTCATGACTGTATTTCATTCTTCCTGTAAGTATATACCATATTTTAATAACAAACATTACTTATACTTATACTTTCATACCTGTACACTTTACTATTATACTAATGTGATAAATGCATAACAATTCCAGTAATCAATAAATAAACATATATAGATTATCATTTTATTTATCATACTTGGGCTTTTATTATACTACTTGCACTTATATAACCATGTAAGAGGATACACACTCTCTGATGTATAAACATGTATACTCCATCTTATAAAACAATACAAGTAATTGTAAATAAACATATATTGTTATAATAATATACTTTATCACGACAATTAGTATGCATAATATATAAACATATACATGTTATTTCAAATAAGTAGTAGGCATAATAATTCATATACTTGTCATATGCCATGCTTCATCAACTCTTTATACCTATTGCCTTACAAAATGTTATTATCATACATTCAATGAACTTAACTCCCTTTGTAAGTTGTTTCTATGTTATGAAATGCTTTATAAATATTTTAGGAGGCTTAGGCAAACTTTGGTGAGCATTTGGAACCTTTAAATTAATTATTAATGAGACATGAAAGGGTCACGATCAGTAGGAAATGTGTACTAACTATGATATAGGTGTATTTTAGGTTCTATACTAACCTCATAGTCAATAGGTAAAAGCTACTAACTACTTCTGACCGTGACATAGGTTTAATTTCAGTTCTAGACTGACCTCATGATCCGTAGGTAAAAGCTACTGACCGTGACATACATTATATCTAAAGGCTAATTCACTGGTTCCTCTTGTTTGCAATTTTGGACCTTTTAAACATCATTTTTAGGCAAAGTGTCCCCTACAAACTTATTCCTCTATATTTATAGTTTTTAGAACATTAAAAAATAATCTCATTATCATATCTAAAACTCAAGATATTTAGAAATTTCATAAGGCTATTCCAGTGATAGGGTAGCAGTTAATTCCCATTTTCAACCTAAATTTAGACAATTTTGTAGACAAGGATTTGTCTTCTTCATACAAAAGGTAGATATGAAATTCTAGTTTCTAACTCAAATTTAATTACCAAATTCCCATATCTTTAACTCTAGATATGAGCAAAACAAGCTCACAAGGTCAAGATAACTCAAATACAAATTTTAGATACCAAGGGATTTTTCAAGCATACACTTAGGTTAAATTGGAAATATACCTAATTAGAGATTGCTATTAACACATTTCCCTTACAAATTATTCTTTACATTTTATTTTGAAAATTTTAATCTAGGGTTTAACTTTCCTTATTCATGCAACCCTTTCACATGAACATATACAAAATTTCTCATCTCTTTACTTTAATTAAGTCTTAATTTCATCAAAATCAACATCTAAATCTACATGCAAACACATATACACCAAGTCCCATATCCTGGCCAAAATCCACTCCTCTTCAGTCTTTATTCAACTCTTTTTCTGTTATTCTTCTTAACTTTTTTTTCTTTACATATCACCTTCAAAACCCATAATTCCATCCACATGCATTAGATATTCATTGAGAAAATAGAGAGAGAGAGCTATCCTTCTAGAGAGAGATGAAGGAAAAATATGTGTTCTTCCTTCAAAAATTGTCTGTCCCTCTTATTATACCCTTAAAGTAGTTTTTCTCTCTCCAACATGCAATGGCCTAAAGTTTAAAGTGGGAGGAGAAGTCTCCTTTAAGTCCTCAAAAATTTTGCATGTCAAAAATCTTCCCTCACTCACTTCTTATTTCAAAATTCAATCCCCACATTTCTTTCTCTTATGAAATCAATCCCCACCTAATTCCTTATTTTAACATTAGACCTAGAATTAATATCCTCTTATAATTCAACCCTTAAACTATTTTTTTCCTTTTAATTATACCCTTATAAAATCACATCTTATAATTCATATGCATAACATTTAATAAAATTTCCATTTAATCATACTTATGTTCCAATTGATCCTATACCTATATTTTTATTCTGATCATACATATGGTAAAATAACTATTTTATCCCTTTAACTCTTTAATGAATTAATCCTTAATCTTGACTAGCAATATATTATCTTATTTTGTTCAATCAAACATTTTTACATTGCTAATACCCTTAAATCCTACGAGGGCCAAAGTTGGGTCCCTACAAATCTCTCCCTCTTAAAGAATTTCATCCTCAAAATTCATACTTATAACCTTTTTATCATATAAATCACCACCATTCCCATATCTCTGTATTTATCGCATTCAACTTTTATCCCATAATATTCCTACCAACCTCTCTTGCCTTCCACTTTACATCATTTTAATTCACATTTGACTCTATCTCCTAAGACAACCTTTTCGTGTTATTCGATCATTCTAGCCTCACAAATCCTATCAATTTCCCTTATACAATTGGGGCCAATACATGTGACATGATGTTATGCTATGAGTGAATGATGATTTCGTGTATGCAATAGAATGCGGATGTGTATTCTCATGTAATGCATATGTTTTGCACCATCAAATGCTATAAAATATTTTATCAACTGCCCTTATTTGTTAAGGAAGAACTAACAAGTATACAGAGCATCGTAATCAACCTTAATTTACTCACAACAATTTCTCATATGAAAGATTGTATCTACTATACATAAACACTTTCTCATGTACTATATTGAAATAATCTCTATATACCCTATTAACACATTTGTACTATAGTTCAATTTCTAACCATATATGCACACCATTAACTGTTCCATCTAATATTAAGATCCCAATAAATGTACTACCATACATTTAGGTCACCTTCAAAACCTTCATCTTATCTATTTTTCCTCAAATAAAAATGTGCACTTCCATAATCAGAGTCTATTAATACACATAGTAATAATTCAAAAGAGAATAAGATAAGTACTAGGAGCTCTTTCGATGACATCTCGCTTCTTTGGAGCCTTAAGCTTCTTGCTGGTTTGCACCAATATGATTAATTTTAAAAATCTGTCTTTTCTCACTATAATCTACCTCTTCTTCTAAGATACATCTGAAACCTTTACTGCACTTTCATTTTTATTTCCTTTAGTATCCCATTTCTTTTCGACATCTCTCGAAATCCTATAATCAAATAACTATCATAAAATTCGAGTAAAGTTGTGGTTCATATCTAAAAAACTTTCTACTATTAAACCGTTATATCATCTCAAAATATATTAATGGCGTTAGGGACAACTGAATTCAAAACCCAAAGCTGTAACCTTTTCTTTTAATCTCTTTTCCAGATTCTTACAAATCATAGAAAAATACGGATATCTGTATTGGCAAACACTCTAAAACATCCTATGATAAAAATTTCTTAACTCTTATAGCCCAAAAATGACTAAACATGTGCTCTAATACCACAAATTGTAGAGTCCTTATCCTATTCTTAGTTGTAACACTTTATCCTGTACCATTTAAACATGCTTTACCATACAATTAAATTATTAACCATACTATAGAAAGATCTTATGAGAAAACTTAAAAAATGATATGTGAAACCTAACTATTAAAAACTTTACTTATAAGAGAGTCTCTTTAAACATTACAAGATTTACATATACAAAACATCTATAATATTACAAAATTTCCAACACAAATAAATCTCTAGGCAAAAAGAACCCAAAAGAAACTATATATTTTCCAATCTTCTAAGGCTCGTGTTGGACATCTTGTTGCATGTGTCAACCTTGAGAAGAAAACCTATCCTTGCAACCTAAATGGATAAAAATCATTGCTAAGTTATAAAGCTGTGTGGAACACATAAAGCATGATGAATGACCAGTCACAGCGATAGTTAACAAGCACTAAACATGTACCACAATTAAAATATATAATTCAATATCAAAGATACAAAGCAAGAAAAGAAAGAAGAATTAATATCTACTTCAATAGGTGAGAGTCATGTGAATTCATTAATGATAATTGACATTGATGCTTTGCATCCAAACACATAATTATACAAACAATAATATCTTGGATGGCGTGCATAGAGGGATACTCCATCCCACTACTCGCCTTACTGATAGCCCTTTATTGCTCTAGGTACTGATGGGATATCACATGGCATATACTTGATGATCACGTAGCAGAAAAATTAAAATTTTAGATTATACATGCCACGCAATATACAACAAAGAATCGAAACATACAATTTTAAAGTTTTAAAAAACTTACAAACTTAGATGCACTTCAAAACTTGATTTTGATGATAACCATCATATAAGATGGACTTATATATCTTAGATATTGATCACCAATGCCAAAGGAGCAGCCTTTATGCCACACCACTCTATGCTCACACACACACTCACAAAGGTGACTTAAAACCGGGAGTGCTAGCTTTATGTTTGTGTATTCGACAATGGAATTAGTTTGAAGCCACAAGATCTAATCTTGTTATTCTTTTAGGTTGCTATTGCTGCCCAAGAACACAAGAGATGAAAAAATAATTCTTTCTCTTGAGAGTGGTGAAACTAGAGAGAGAAATGTCACCCTAGGTCAAAAAACAGAATTAATCAATTTATATCATTAATTTAGGAGAGATGTGAATGTTGAAATTCCCTTAGAATTAGGAATATTTTCAGGCACCATCACTTTCTAATTAAGTAATTTAAATTGATTCAAATTATATTAGGTTTTAAGTTCAAATTAATTTAAAACGACATAAGACATTTAATCAAAACAAACTTACTTCTTTTGGGTAAATGGTTGCCGAAATCAACTAGGATACCTAACTTGAATTTCGGAAACATTAATTCCCTTTTAAGTATTTTATTTTGAATCAAATACAATTTAGGATTTAATACTCAATTAATTTAATTAATCCAAGATAATTAATTTATTGAAATTAAAACTTGTGGGCCAAATTTCTCTCTCTCATAGACTAAGGTCCATTAATTAATACCCATTACATACATTAATTTGACTTTAAATAGAAGCCTAAATTAATGCCCAATACACTATTTAAATATTTTAAGCCCAATACTTTATGTGCGATCCTATTGGTCCATTTAATATTGGCAATGAATTAATAAATTAATTCAAAGGCTATATATATTCTCTAGCAAGATATTATAACATCTCAAATTAAATGAAAATGCAAATGGAATTTAGTGACCTAATGCAATTTTGCATAGTCCCTTACACTTAAATATCAGAATTAATATAAGGCATGAAACTAGCCATCCTTATATATACTAACTCCTTTCTTGATATTCCAGTGACACTGAACTCTTAGAAAAATAATGATTACTCATTATTTCATCTCAGTATGGCCATACACTTCTCAGTTTACTGATCAAGTGGCCGATGATATTTTCTCTTTTATCGAGAGGGGTAATCCCTTCACTTCTCTCATGCTCTCTAACATGAATCAATGCATACCCAAGCATACCAATACTAGTCACCCTATTACGAGTACGTTAGGTGTATGTCAAAGTACACAGTAATTCATAAAGAGTTTCATAGAGATTTTAGGTCTAAGAACTCTGATTCAAAACTTGCATATGAGAAACACTTATGACTTGTACCATGTAGTGTTCTCATGAATGGATAAAATCCAAGTACCATGTTCTAAACACATATCTATGATCTCTAATTGACACTCTTATTCTTATGATCCATAAGACAAAACTAATTTTATTAGAGAGAGCCTACTAGTTTTAATTCATTTATTATTCCCATAACAATGACTTACTAGGGATATTTAGAATGAAGTCTATTATTTTAAGGTCTTACAACCATATGCCTCACACATGATAACTTAAATTGAAACCACATTCTTGGATAGTTCTATCAGTTGATATGCACATGAATACAATAAAAAAAAAATAAATGCCTCATTTATTAACTTAAGTGTCTTATAATAATGTATTGGGGCTAGGGCTTACACTAACAGGTATATCACTTTTTGAAGCTAGTGCACCCTTTTTGGGTTTTCACACTAGCTTTTCTTATTCAAAAGCATGTCCTTTAAGATTTTCACATATTTCCTTGCCTTATTTTGCTTAAGATGAACCCAACTCATCCCAGAAGCTTTTTTTTCTAGGTTTGGTTGTAAGAGAAGCTAAGGTTACTGTTAAAGCCTCCACCTCAATTCATAAGCACTTATCCTTTGAGGTATTATCTCCTTAGACAAAATTTATATAAATTTCACTTACCTTACGAGGGAGCTATCTAGATGGCTCATCCGGTGGATGGTGATATCAGCTTTGGGTGCCCTTGGTTATCCATACTTTATGTCACCCGTGATAGATCTTTTCAATGCATTCTTTTGTGCAAATTATATCAGGCCACCTTCTATATTTCTACTCACTGGCTTGCCAGTAGTGTGAGTGATAGGACATCATCAGATGTCCATTGTCCTTTCATGGAGGCATTTTCTCTATCGCCTTTCTGTCAAGTTGCCACTAGAGGATTTTGGCTCGACCTCCTAATGAGACTATCATACCCAAAATTAGTGCTTGTGACTTTACTATCTCTACCATAAACAAGTAGTGGGTCACTAGCCCAATGATTGATAATAGGACACATCAACTTAGGCATCTAGAGGTATAAAGTAGTGGAGTATAGAAATTAGATTAGTTATATTAAAATATTATGCTTTTAATTTCATTAGAACTTTAAAGTTTTAAAAAAGGAACTACTTTTGAATACATTAATCATCTTTTAGATAAACATGTGATTTTTATTTCTGATTTCATTACATATGATCATTATTTAACATAAATTCAAAAACACAAGTTATCTAATCTCGAAACGAAGTCTTAAGAGCACCAGAATTCTTATCATCAATCAGTCCTCTCAAGTTTTCTTGATAAATTATTTTCTCTTAACCCTTAATTTTTTTCCACGATTTTCAGTTTTTACCTTGACGGGGTGCCTAATTTTAGCAAGGCCATTTTTTTGTGGTTTTTGACCTGCAATGATTTCATTTCTCTTTTTTTTCTCTTTGAGTCTAGCACTAGAACCTTTTTGGTTTGTTAATGTTAACCAATTCTCTAAAATCATTGCCATCATTGTAAGTCAGAATTATAGGTCCCTTAGACAATAACCTTTTCAATACAAAAGGTATTTCTCAAGTAGGTCTAAAATTACCCCGAATGTTTAGAATACATGGCCTTGTTTATTTAAACACTAAATCCCCCTCGTTCAAATGATGCTTCCTAACTTTCTTCCTGAATGAGCAAGCTAACCTCTTTTGGTAGACCTAATTGTGATAGTAAGCTCGCATCTTATCTTCATCTAACAAGTTATGCTGGAGAAACCTCTATCTTGCCTATTATATCTCTAGTAACTAAGCCATCAAAACTACCCTTAAAGACTAATTCTCAATCTCTATTAGTAGTACAACCTCTATTCAATAAACTAAACAAAATTGAGTGGCTCCTATTGAAGTTTTAGTTATAGTTTTGTATCCTTAAAATGCAAAAGGTAGCTTATTAGCCCAGTCTTTGAACATTCAAACCATCTTTGCTAGAATCCTTTAACATTCTTATTAGCTGCTTCAACTGCCCTATTTGCTAAAGATCGATAAGTTGAAGATCTGCGATGTTAAACTCTATACTTCCTAAGCATCTGCTTGGTTCAATCTTGAAACTGTATCCCATTATCTGACACTATATGTTGAGGTAATCCATATCTACATATCATATTCTTTTCAATAAACTTAGCCTTATCACTAGCATCTACCTTCTTAAAGAACTCTGCTTCTACCCACTTTATAAAGTAGTCTATGGCAACTACAAAGAATCTATGCCAATTAGACATTGGTAGATGTATCATACCCATGATGTCTATACCTCATATAGCAAATGGCCAAGGCGATGTAAGGTTACATTGCTCTAAAACTAGCAAGTGTTTTTGGTTTGCATACTATTGGCATAACTAACATTCCTTCACATACTTAAAGCAATTTGTATCCATTGTAAGCCAAAAGATCCCTTGGCATATGATCTTTTTGGTCAAAGCTAAGCATTTCATGTGAGCTCCACGTACACCTACATATACCTCTTTCATGACTTTCTTAGCTTCTCTCATTCAAGCACTTTAGCTGAATACCATTAGGTTATCTCTTATACAATACTCCACCTACACTAATGAATTGAGTATACAACTTATGAATCATTCTTTTGTCCTTTTTAGTAGCCTTTTTTAGAACACTAACTTCTCTAAGTAATTTTGGACATTATAGTACCAAGGCTTCCATCCATCTACTTGAATATCCATTACTTGCTCAGTCTCAAAGTATGGATTGTCAAAACTCGAGATTAACATAAGCTTCATACTTATTCCCTTGGGGCTATCCCACATAGATACCAAAGTAGCTAAAGCATCATCTAACTGGTTTTCATCCCTAGGAACATATCCAAAGAAGCATACTTTAAATTGACCACTCAAAGCCTTTAGATACCTAATTAAGGCAACAACTGCTCTTCCCTATTCACCTCTTACCTAATAAACTACCAGAGATAAGTCCCCAAATACTTTTATAGATTTTGCCACCTCAGCTAGTAAGGCCTTTAACCCAAAGATGCAAGCTTTATACTCTACTTTATTGTTTATGGCTTTATACCTTAACTTATTAGCTAAAGGTAACTTCTCACCCTTTAGTGTCACTAGGATCACTCCTACTCCATCACCTTTGTTGTTCATAGCCCATCTAAGTACATCTGCCAACCTTGTACTATAATGGCTGCGATGTCCTCATTAGCAAACTCGTAGGTTACCTCTTTTTCATCTAATTGTTGATCAGCTAGGAATTCTGCTATATCTCTTCCTTTGATATACTCAATGTCAAACTCCTGCAAGAGGATTGACCATCTTTCTAACTTCCCTAATAGTGAAGGTGCCTTTTGTAAATACCTAAGAGGGTTCTACTTAGCCACTGCTTGCACCCTCTATAAGAATATAAGTAGTGCTTTAACTTCTTAAAAGCCCATATAATTGCTAAACAAATCATCTTCACTTTCACATACTTAGCTTTATATGGGAGAAATTTTTTGTTGAGATAGTACATTGCATACTGGATCCTAAAGTGATCCTTTTGAGGCATCATAGCTCCCATTGACTTGTCCTTCATGGATAAGTACAAAATCAAAGGGTTACCTATCTATCGTGGTCTCAGCACTAGCGGATACAAAAGGTAATCTCTAATGGTGTCGAATGCTTTTTGACAGTCTTTATTCCAAACCATCGGCTGACCTTTCTAAGTATCTTGAAAATCAGTTTGCAAATTGAGGTTAACTTAGCTATAAACTTACTTATGTACTAAAGCCTACTTATAAATCCCCTAACCTCCTTCTCCTTTTGTGGTACAAGCATTTTCCTAATAGCCTGCACTTTGTTGTGATCCATCTCTGTCCCTCTTTGACTCATTATATGCCCTCAGAGCTTACCTGAGGTAACCTCAAATATGCACTTCTTTGGGTTGAGGAGAAGGTTGTACTTATTGATCCTTTGAAAAAAGTTCTCTAGAGCCTCAAAATGGCCTTCTCGAGTATCTGATTTGATCATCATGTCATCCATATACACTTCCACCTCCTTGTCTATCAAGTCATCTAAACTTCTAGTTGCCATCTTTTGATAGGTGCCACCTATACTTTTAAGTCTAAAAGGAAAAACTCGATAGGCATAAGTACCTCATTCAGTGATGAAGCTATCCTAATTCTTTCTATAATCTTATTCAAAATTTGATTGTACTTGATATACCCATCCATAAAACTATACATGGAACAAGTAGTTGCATTATCTATTAAGACATCGATGTGAGGTAAGGGAAAGTCTTCCTTAGTGCAAGCTTTGTTCAATTGCCTATAGTCCATACAAATCCTAACTCTTTTAGCCTTCTTAGATATAGAGACTACAAATACTGACCATGTTTAGTATTGAACCTCTACGAGGAACTTGGCATATATTTATTTCCTCACTTCCTTTTTGACTTTCTTAGTCCATTTTGGCCTAATTCTCTTAAGTTTTTGTTTGATTGGCTTATACCCTAGATAGGTTGGGATGGCATATGTAGCTATCTCTTGATCAATTCTCGGCATGTCTTCATAGGTCAAGGCAAAAACTCGTTCATATTTTATCGATATTCTCTTAAATTTTTCTCTCTTCTCAGGAGTTATGTCTAATGCCAAGATTAAATGAACATGTATTAGTCGAATTAATGTCAAATATGAATAATTCATGATCATGATTATGCATATTGAAATTAGAAGAAACATCACACAAGTAAGCAAAATTGTTCAACTTATTAATATAATTAAAAGAAAAATCATTGTTCTCATAAAAAAGTTTTAGGACATAAATAATGTCAGAAAAGTATCATCATCTTTAGTCTTGTCAATGGCAGATGCCTCTCCAACTTCTAAGTTTGGCTTTAGTAAAGCTTTAGCTTCTGTCTTATTTTTGCCCTTTTTCATAATAGCAAGCAATTTCTTTGTCACAAACTCATCAAGCACTTCCCTGCCCCATGCTGAGTGATACAGAAGGATCTCTTCATCCCAAAAGCCATTGACTGGCTCGATAATTCTTTTCTCCCAATCAAAAGACATTATTAATTAGCTCAAAACTAGGTATAATCTTATCCCCACTAGTTGAGGCTCATTCTCTTCACAATAGAGGCAAACCATTAAAGCTGGCATAAAACTCTTGGAGATGTGAAGGACTTTACTTGCTACCCCATTTTCTTTACCCTTTTTCTCTAAACCAGTATAGCCTAACCCTTTCTAGCTTTTTTATCTTTTGGTGGTAATGGCTTCCTGAGGCTCCTAAAAGTTCTTACCTAAACCGGCTGCAAATAAGAAATACACCTTCTTCAACATGTTAATAACTGACGGGTTGTCAACAAAACTATCTCCACTCTCCTAATCATTAATCATAGACACATGGAATCCATTGAATGGATGCTTAGCTATTTCAAGCATAGATACTTAATTTTCCCTTATAGTTTTAATGGTGACCACCGAACCATCCTTTGTGGAACCATGGTCTTCTAAGTAACATAGAGAAGTTAGTTGGAATAAGCAACACCACAAATTTAGCATCAGTTTCAATTGGTCCTATCTTCACTATAGCCTTCAAAGTCCTAGTACCTTGCCTCTTTGAGTTGTCATAAGTAGAAATAGTCAAGCCCGACTTGTTCAGCATGCTCTTATTTAACACAAAAATAGGAATTGTAACTAGTGGACATATATTGATTGGAGAACCATGTAACACCCATATACTATAAATCTTACAATGTAGTATAATAGTAATTTCAGTGTAATACACATACAAAGTATGATTCTACTCAAACATGTCACATGCAAAACACAATAAAATTGTCTGCTTTTTTGTGCATTTCTGTCCAAGTCTAATGCTTGTCACTTTGAGTACCGACTTATCTTCCTCAAAACCTACATGCAATAAATAGCTGAGCGCTAAGCATATAATACTTAGTGTTGGATACCCAACTAACAAATTTCATAGTTGCAAGTATACATACATAAAGATTTTTGTTATCTAAATATCATCTAATATCCTAGTTCATTTGAATTGATTCACTTTATTTCTTATTTTCATATTTCTTTTTCCTTTATTCCATTTATTGATTTTTAATTGCATTATTTTTAATTACCATTTTCATTTCAATTCCTTATAATGGGTTGTCCATTTGTTCTGTACACATGTATGCCTTTACTTAATACTTTTTTGTCTTTTTTAGCTATTTTAATATCATATGCATTTCTAGTTATTAGATTTCATATTTTATACTTAGTATACAATTAATTTCATATAATTTCTCATAATTTTGATTTACAATTCATTTCTTCATTATCTTATTCATTGTACAACTTAGTTTTCAATATTTAGTTTTACTGTTGTGTTTGTCGAATTACATTTCTTATTAAACAGACACTTATCTTCAAGACATTTTTTTCATAGCATAACTACTTTTTATCAATCTCGTTTGACTTATAATTATCGCTATCATTTTGTTTCAATTTGTTTATAATATTTTATTTTCAATTCTAACTTCTGATTTTATTCGTATTGGTCAATTTATACATTTTTATTTCAAAGATCAATAATCTAGTTCAACATCATATACTTTGGCCTTTACCGAATTTTCCATTTAGACTCAAATCTATATTTTAATATTCACTTCAATTCTTATCTATAAAATATTTTTCTTTATGATAACTATGCAATTAGACCCCTTATATAATTTCTAATCTACCATTTGTTTCTCGTTTGTTGCTTTACTCTTAAATTGTTATTTTCCTTTTCTTGATTTATTATTTATCTCAATTACGCATACAAATTTTAGATCTCTAGCTCGGGGTTTAATATTCATATACAATGAACCCTTAACATTTAATTTTTGCCTTTAGTCTTTATGGTCTTATCCCAATTTATGTTTTCCCATATGCTTTTATCCTTATATTTATTTGCATTTCCTTATCCTATTGAAAAAAATCATATATTTATTTTCAAATTATTAATCTTGATTCTTCATCCTATTTAAATACTTTTAAAATTTCCACTCAACCCGTATAATATTTTCTTTTCTATCACAACTTCTCTTTTATTTCTCTATGTAGATTACACTAACATTACGGTCCATTTCTTAATTACTATTCTTTACTTTTTTTAGTTATACTTTAATACTTCTTTTATATTGTATATACACTTAAGTTACTCTCTTTCACTTATTTACAGTTTTAACTGTATTTTCTCAATAATTACACAATTACTCTCCTTTACCTTTAATTTTATCTTCTCTTTCCAACTTATATTTTACTTTCCATAATGTCCTCACATAATATTAAATTACATTTTGGTCATAATTAATTCTATTCTTTACACATTTCTGACTAGAGTTTAGTAAGTGTACTAGATCGGCTAGTAATATAGAAAAATATAAATTAAGACCCTGAATATCATACCCTAGGGAAAATGTGAAAATGAAACTTGTTTCAAAGTTTAGAGTGAATACCATGTGCAAAGAATAAAAGAAATCCCAAGTTTCATGATGATGATAAGAGAATTAAACTAAGAAATACAACTTAAATAATTAAAGCTAATCTTAAATAAAGCAATTAATAAAAGTTGGTAAAAATCAATAATAAAGACAACTTCTGCTAAATGACTATCTACCTTAACTAATATTGCAATGACTTAATTAAAAGAACACAAGAGATTATGGAAAAACTAAATAAAGAAACCCAAATATCTAAGTCAAGAATATCACTCTAAACATTAAACCTTCTTGTTAAGAATAATTTAGTACTTAGCATACAAATCTAGTTTTATACTCCTAGATATTCATTGAATCTATTTTTAAGCAAACTTAAATCTAAACTATTCTTAGTTCACCTTTTATATGTATTAATCCACTATTACCAATACATAATTATATATAAGTTAGAAAATAATCATGCATCAACACTAATGAATTAATCTAAGAACATGCATATTATAGATCATACCTTAATTAATCATTAAGTATTAATCAAATAAATTAACAATCAATCTCACTACAATCGAAGAAAAGAATTTGTACAAGAACTAAGAAATAATAAAACTTGCATTGAATTAATCACAAACTAAGTCATTACAATAATAGTTTAAGTATTCAAGTATCCTTTAGCAAAAGTTAAGAAAACTACTCACACTTCATATTAAAAACCAAACAAAGTAAATAAAGTTTATACAAACTCATACAATCAACAAACTCCTTTGACAATTCTGTAGAACTCTAAGCAAAGCTTTTAAACTTCAAGCATTTGTATCTTCAAAAATTAAACTAAAGCTAATGTAAAACCTAACTAAAGAAAATTTTTATCTAAGTTTGCTCTCCTAATATTGGTGTCTTCAGTCCTTTTTTTAGCCTTTAAGGGAAGAGTTTTATGCCTCTTGTGACTTCCTAAATTGAAAGAATTTGTGTTTTAGTGAAATAGGAAGTCTTTTATCACCTAAACAAGATACCCACTCAGGAGAGTGGTCTTGGTCATTGGGAAGAGTGTTTAATTTGCTTGGGAGAGTGGCTATCTCACTCGGGAGAGTGCCTTAACATTGAAAAACAGGTTAATTAGCTTAGGTGCGTGTCAAAATCACTCAAAAGAGTGCTAAATCACTCAGTCGAGTGAAGAAATCACCTAGCCAAGCGATCCTTGGCTATCCCTCACGAGTAAAAACTAGCTTTCTCTATAATTATAATTCTGCCCTCGAATTTCTCCTTTTTACATTTTAACCCCTTTTCTCTTTAATTTGGCCAAGAAAAACAAAAAAACTAACAATTAGACCTAAAAAATCACAAATTAACTAATTAAACCTAAAATCAACTAAATTAACTCAATTAAACACATGCAAACACACTAAAAACTTAGTATAATTCACGCTTATCAAATACCCCACACATAGTCTTTACTCGACCCCCAGCAAATTTAAACAAACAAACTCCTCAAAATTATCAAACTTCAATAAGGAATCATGAAATTCAAAATTATAATTAGCAATTAACAAAAGCACTCAACAAAATTCTAACTAGAATATATTGAAATAAGACAATACTAGTTAGTTTCTTTTATGTGTGCACAAGACCAAATCATTTTAAGAAATTTCAAAAATCAAAATACCAATGCAAATTCATAGTCAAGCTTAAGAGTTAATGTACACCTAAGTGTACTTGTCGTTTAACACTTGAAACTCTAGAAACATTATAAGCCTCTCCTTTAGCATCAGAACTAGAGGGTCATCTCTACTAAACAACTCAAACGTAAAACTTAGAATCACTTAGTTATTTAAAGGTTGTAATGGGGTTAGGGTGTTGGTTATCAAAGAATGGATAGTAGATGATCAAAAAGAATAGCCACTCCATAACAAGATAGACCAACCTTTCTAAAATTTCAACCCATTAACTCAAAATTAAAGTACTAAGCCAGACTTGCTCACCCATATGTATTCACAACATCCTTGAGAAAAAAATTGTTATATCTTTCACAAATTCACAATTCAATCCTTTTTTAAATTACAACTTCTTTCCCTTGTGACTACTCCACACTTAAGATTTTGCCAAAAATGCTTAACTTAATTTCTTTTCTTTCATGCTAGAACTTTTTTTCTTCCTTTTTTTTCGTTGGCTTCAGGTAATAAAATGAAAATACATAGTCACTGGGCAAAATCAATCACTAATCTCTTGACTTCATTTATAAATTTTTCCAATAATTCCAAATTGTCTCATTATACCCCCTAACAATATTAAATAAAAGTTAACCTATCTAATTCTAGAATTGCTAATTCCAGAGGGAAGGATAAAGGCTCTTTAAGGCTATATGGTTAATAATTGAGTGTAACAAGAAAAATTATGATGGTATGCCTTTAACATGTCTCATTAGGCTCAAAATAGTGTAACAAGGGTCAATTGCATTAAAAGGGTAGGCAAACAATCTTTTTATGGCTCATCAAGAACAATTGTGCCTAGATCACTTTCCAAGCTATTTGAGTTGCTTTTATGCTTTAAAGGGTGATGAGGAAGGTTATAGTGTTCTAAAATACCTCACTTAACTAAGTCAATGCATTGGTTTTTCTAAAATTTAAAAAGTGATCTTAAGTGCTCAAGAAGTGGAAACTAATAAATATAAGTCATGTTAAATGTTAAATTAGCTAAAATTCCACTAAGCAAAATGCTTGCCTTAGTGCTAAACAAAAATTTTGAACAATGCACATTCTAAGTTTAAATTTAATAAGTTCAAAATCTTGCTATCCTCAGCAAATTACTCTAGTGGTAGAGTCGGTGGTGGAAATTTCTTCCAAAAGCTATTAACGAACCACTCAAAATCTTGTCTCTGCTCATCAATGTTATCCATCATTGTACCCATTCTACCTTGCAAGTTATCCAATTGAACATTAATTCGGTTTAGAAGATCAATCACCTATGGGGAAGCAACAACTTCAGCTTGTGGTGCCACTTGGTGTTCCTCTACTTCCTCAATTTCCTCATCTTGATGCTCATAGACTTGAATCCCATTCTCGTGCAAGTATTCCTCTCTAGTAGTCCAGTGGCAATGAGGCTTAAGAGACAAGATCTTTATTCGCTTCAGCATAGAGTAATCTATGTACTCAAGATCTCCTATAAGAGGGTGTCCTAAATCTATGTGGTGCACAACATTTGCCAAAATAGTAGCTATCCAACCAATAGAAATTTCCTTAACAATGGGTGGTTTTTTTTGTAACTCTCTAATTTTTTGTCCTATAACCACTGCGCCATTAATGGGAATTCCCTTAACCATTCATCTTAATAACATAATTTGTTTTGAGTTCACTGCACTAAGATTTCTAAGACAATTGAAGATATTGATAGATAGATACCTATGAAGAATACGCAAGGTATAATCTCTAAAAGAGTGACATTTAATCTTACCTTGTGAGGCCCCTAAATGACCTTAATTGAAATTTTTATTATTTGAGTAGGATTTATTTGATTAAGATTAAATTAAAAATGAAAATTTCATATAAAGTATGGGATAAGTGATAAATTATTGTGTTATTATATTATTTGCATGAAAATAAAATTTAATGTTATAGTTTAAAATTACTCAAGGGTATAATTGAAGTATAAAGTATTAATTTGGGATAAATTTGTAATTATGGCATCTTTAAGGGCAAATGTGAATAAATGAATAATTGAGAGGTTAATTTATCAAAGGAATTAAATGTAGAGGTTGATTTAAAAGATAGATTAAAAGGAGGGGTCAAAGTATAGCATGTAGAAAGATGTGTGATAATTGTGTGTCATGCAAATTCTTAAGGGACCTAAATAGGGATTATCCGTTGATATTATAAAAACAAAAACTTAGGAGAGAGAGGAGAGTGGGATGGATTTTGCTTGAAGAAAATCTATAAATGCTCTTCTCTTTACTCTAAAAACATAAGTTGATTTCTTTAAGTGATCTTTAAGAGGAAATTATGCATGTTGGTTAATCAAGAGTACTTGTGTAACAAATTATGGTAAATATTCTCATCTAATAATTAATATCTTCGTTTTCATCATCATTATCATCTTCTTCTTATTTGAATGATGGTGGATTGAATTGAATGTGGGGGTTGATGCTGAAATTAAATGAATGAATTGTTGATTAAGGAAAAGAAGGAGTTAGGAGCAAAGGATAAGGAAAAGCTTAAGAGTGAGACTAGAGAGTGATTTCAGGCAAGGTATGGGATAAGGCTTATCTTGCATGCATGTGACTATTAATTGAATCATTAAGATGCATATGTGTGATGGATTCAATAAATGGGATGAGGTATGAAGTTAGGATGTGTTACAATAAGTGTTACATGAAGAATTGATGAAACTAATTGCTACAATTTAGTCATAAAATGAGTTAGGGACCTTAAATTGAGACCATGTTAATTTCTATATTTACACAAGAGCTATATGTATAAATGTGTAGTTGAAACCTAGCACTAATTTGGCCTCTAAACTATCCTTATATTTATTGAATGTTAGGTGTATTGTTAATTCCGATTTTGGAATAGTTTGTGGTAAAATCTCAATATTTATTTGTACAACGATTAGAATGACATGAGGTTAATTCCTACTCAAAATATACTTCGAAACCTATAATTTTTATGAAAGGAAAGTCTAATAACACCTATAAGATTGCCTAATTTTCACTTGGAAATTGAAATTCTGTGTTGCCTACCTTAATGAATAGTATTTAGTAAATTCCATTTATCTTCAGTTATGGAAATGATATTGCAAAGATTTTTGATGTTTTAGAAATAAGAAACATAGGGGAATAGAGTTCTAGAAGACATTTTTGCTAACAGTGCCATTTGGGAGGTCTAAAATGATGTACAATTTGAGGTGGAAAAACTATTTTGTAGAATTTTCATAAGGTATTTTGGGGAGGCACGGTCGAGACCATTTGTCTCAACCATGCGCACCTTCTGGAATCAATCTCATCCTTTAGTCTTGGGTGGGACCACTTGTCTCAGTCGTGGCCCTTTCCTTTAGTAGTCAAACACGATTTTTAGCCTCCTCAAATATCAATATTTACCTTAACATTTTGAAATTCATCTAAAGTATGTTAAAACATCTAATTAGACTTAAAATATGGTGTTAATATGTGAGTTTAGGACATTTTAAAAATATAAATAAGAGAGTAATATGTAATAACAACAAATGTGAATAATTTAATGATTTATAAAAACAAAGTTGTAAAGATATGTTGTCACCATATATTGGAACTCTCATTGAAGTATTCGAATATGTGAAAGTATGAAGTTATGAAATTATCATTGATCATATATGTATGTTAACATGATGGTGATATGGTGTGTTGCCAAAAAGAATAGCTTGTTCAGGTATAAGTTCATGATGAGTGGTATGTTTAATTACCGACACTTGAATTTCTACATGCGTGCACGAATGCATGTTTATACAGTGGAGAATTGTGTACTATAATATGAACATATTCATGTACAGGGTGTATGATATAAGTACAAGCATGATATTTTAAATGAACATGAAAAACTATATTGAGTGCTACTAGAGTTTAACTGTGGATTGATAGGCGCCTATCAGGATATTGCAGCTACCACTGTCGACCTTTTAAGTCTAAAGTACAGTTGATCCAATTGGATCATTAACAGCTTTGTTTGGGTTTTTTTGATCGATCCACCGTATAGCTAACCCTGATTGGGCTCATAGCTTCGATATATTCGGATATCCACCGTCTAATACCCTCGGGTATCCATCGATCCCGTTATCCACTCTTAGAACTTAGGCAGGCTAAAGTAAAGCATTAATGTTTCAAAGTTAGTCACAGTATAAATTATACATCTAATATATGGTTTATCATGTTTAATAGTAGTTCCTTAAACATGTATTGGTATCTATTTACATTATGTACAGATCTCTTAATGAATTGTATGAATTCAAGTATGCCGAATTAATTGAAGGGTTATCTTGTTGTGTAAGATATTGTGCTTTATCTTATACTTCTTCTTATTATGTAAATATTATTAATTTCAATTGTTTTGTGTATCTTATATTTCTGACAACCACTGTGAGTGGTTGTCTTACATGTTTAGAATCCCCCACTAAGCTGTATAGCTTAGCACGATTTATTTTGATCCATGTAGGTTTTGGTAGTCAAGGCTTTTGCATAGGAATGTTTTCTGCATCAGGCCAGGCCAACACAAGTCTATAGAAGTTGATGTAGGAATTTTGATAAATTTTGTATAGTTCCTTACATGTCTAATATGTATAAGGTTTGTAATATATGTATATGTATGTTATATGGAGGTTAAGGTTGTAATAAGCTCATAGTGAGAATGCTAGTATATGCATGCATCTATAGGCTATAATGACTTTATTCAAATGTGCTGAAATGCTGAATGCTATGCATGATAGTAAAATGACTAAGATAGTAGAATCTAGTATTATTAAGATTGGGCTGCATATTGAGTCACTATGCTTATTCAAAATGAAATGTACATGAAAGATGTGAGAACTCAATTTGAATACTAGTGATATGATTAGACGCGTCAGATGATATGAATACTTGTAGATGTTAATCGAGTTGATTGTTTAACATAATATGATTTAATTAGATTGCGTTATATTTAATTAAGATGTTAGTTGGGGTGTTTCAATTTGGTATCAGAGCATAGGTTTAGCCTTTTCTGGGCTATGTGAGTATAGGATCTTTTTATATGAGAGAGTGTTGTGTTGGCCTAATGTAGAAGTTCCTATTTTTTTTTTTAGATTAAAGATGGATAATTCCACTAGGGATACTATAGAAGAATCAGCTGAAAGTAAATTTTCGGTTAGATCAAATCCTCCTAATCCAGTGACTTCATCATCACATCGAAATGAAATTCCTACTACGATTCCTGGAGAGGCATTGTTGAAAATTTCTCAGGATATGGCCCAGATTATGCAAAGAATGACTATGCCCAAAGCTCCAATATCTGAAATTAGGAAGTATGGGGCATAAGAATTTATGGGCAATAATTTAGAAAAATCTGAAGTAGCTGAGTTCTGGTTGGAAAGGCTAGAGAGGATATTTGATGAAATTAACTGCTCTGTAAATCACAAGGTATCTTTTGCTGTGTTCTTATTTCAAGGCATGGTTTACGATTGGTAGAAGTTGATATTGAGACAACCTCAGTTACTTGACCCACTTACCTAGGAATTCTTTGAGGGGGAGTTCAAAAAAAAATATGTTACTGAGGCTTACATGGAGGAGAAATTAAAGCAGTTTTTGAGTCTGAGACAAAAAGCTCTATCTGTGCTAGAATAAGAAAAATATTTTTTTTGGTTATGCAAGTATGTTCCCAAGGAGATGTTGATAGAAGTCTTTAAATGTAGACACTTTAAAGATGGGATGAATGATGAAATCAAACAAAAATTGTTCAGATTTACATCTCTAAATGTGGTAGATTTTAATCGACTGGTTACAACTGCTATGAAAGTTTAAAAGTATGAGATAGCTAAAAGAGAGATGGAGCACGAAAGAAGTGGTTCTAGGGGAGAATCATCTACTGGAAAAAGATTTAGTGGAACTCAAGGCTGTCAGCCTGTAGAGTCTATTTTTAGTTCTGTTAATAAAGGAAAGAAACAAGAGTCCTTTGCTAAGTCTAAATCTGAGAAGAAAGCTTCAGGAAGATAGAGTGGGGGTCAAGCACCTGAGTGTTCACATTGTTCCCAGCACCATTGGGGTAACTTTAGGAAACTGGCTGGAGAATGCTTTAGATGTGGCAGTGCTGATCATTTTATGGCAAATTGTCCTTTGAAAAGGGATCAAGGTTTTAAGCGACATAATAGCAGGGGAGCTTCTAATGCACCCCCATATGGAAGCGGTAGAGGCAGAGGAAGGGGTGGATCAGTTCATCATGGATCTCAGTCCCAGAATATGTCAGAAACAATTAATACACCTTCTACTCAAATGGTTGCTAGACAGGCTTATGCAATGAAGGCTCGGGAGGAATAGAATGCTCTAAAAGCTATAGCTGGTACTTTTTCTATTTATAATTGTAACATACATGCACTCATTGATCCTGGCTCTACTCATTCATATGTTTGTATTCGGGTTTCGGGTAGAGATAGGTTTAAAACACAAAAGTTAGATTTTGATGTATGTGTAACTAGTCAATTAGGGCATAGTGTAATTGTTAATAAGGTGTGTTAAGACTGTCCTATAGTAGTTCAAGGGAGAGAGTTTCCAATAGATTTGATCATATTGCCCTTTCATGAGTTTGATGTAATTCGGGGAATGGATTGGTTATCCAAGCATCATGTAGTGGTAAATTGTGAAATGAAAATAATAACTTTCAGGGATGATGAAGGAAAGAAAGTGGTAGTAGAAGGTAATTGTTCTAAGCTATCAACTAATGTTATATCAGCAATGCAAGCTAGGCATTGTCTTAGAAAAGGATATAAAGCATTTTTAGCTTTAGTCCTTAACTCAAAAAGGGATATAGTAAAGCTTGAGAATATACCGATTGTGAAAGAATTTTCAGAAGTATTTCCTGAGGAATTACCTGGTCTTCCTCCAGAAAGAGATGTTGAGTTGTCTATTGATCTATTACCTGGTATAGCCTCGATCTCTAGGGCTCCATGCAGAATGGCTCCATCTGAATTAAAAGAGTTAAATGTTCAATAACAGGAATTGTTAGACAAAGGCTTCATCAAACCTAGTGTGTCACCTTGGGGTTCTTCGATTTTATTTCTTAAGAAGAAGGATGGGTCTATGAGAATGTGTATTGATTATAGACAGTTGAACAAAGTGACAATAAAGAACAAATATCCTTTGCCTCGAATTGAGGATTTATTTAATCAGTTAAGTGGTGCTGGTGTGTTTTCAAAGATACATTTGCGATCAGGATATTATTAGCTCAGAGTTAAAGATGGGGATGTTCCTAAGGCTGCATTTAGAACTCGTTATGGACATTATGAATTCTTAGTTATGCCATTTGTGTTGACTAATGCACTTGTAGCATTCATAGACCTCATGAATAAGGTATTCAGACCCTATTTGGATTGATTTGTTGTAGTTTTTATTGATGACATACTGATTTACTCTAGAAACGAAGCTGAGCATACTAAACATCTGAGAATTGTATTACAAACATTGAGAGAAAATCAGTTGTATGCCAAATTGAGTAAATGTGACTTCTGGCTTAAGGAAGTTTTCTACCTAGGTCATGTTGTATCTGCTGAAGGTGTTAGGGTTGATCCAAATAAAATTAAAGCTATTGTTAACTGGAGACCACCAAGGGATGTACATGAAATTATAATTTTTCTTGGGTTGGCAGGTTACTATCGTCATTTTATGAAGGGTCTTTTTTTGTCATTGCTTCACCCCTCACTAAGCTGTTAAGGAAGAATGTTAAGTTTGAATGGTCTGATCATTGTCAAGCAAGCTTTGAAAGGTTGAAGAAAATGTTGACTGAAGCTCAAGTGTTAACTCAACATGTGTTAAGGAAAGAGTATGCAATGTACACTGATGCTTCTAAGGTTGGTTTGGGTTGTGTATTAATGCAAGATGGTAAAGTTGTAGCTTATGCATATAGACAACTAAACCACATGAATAGAACTACCCGAATCATGATTTAAAATTGGCAGTTGTGGTATTTGCTTTAAAGATTTAGCGACATTACTTGTATGGGGAAAAATGAAGGATTTATACTTATCATAAAAGCCTCAAGTACTTGTTTACTCATAAAGAACTTAATTTGAGGTAGATAAGATTGTTGGAACTATTCAAAGATTATAATTGTATAGTTGACTACCACCCAGGAAAAGCGAATGTGGTTGCTGATGCCTTGAGTCATAAGACAATGGCAGTATTGATGTTAAAATAGTGCATATGGAAATTTGCTTTGGATGGTACATTACTAGCACAGCTTAAAGTTAGGCCTATGGTTAGGCAGACAGTGATAGATGCCCAGAAGGATGATGTAAAGATACAACAGATTGTTAAATCAGTTTGTGAAGGAGATCAATTAGATTTCTCAGTGAAAGAAGATGGTGGTGTATACTACCATAACAGGTTGTGTATTCCTAATGACAAAGAAGTGAAAAGAATATTTTTGTATGAAGCACATAATACTGCATTTACTATGCATCCAGGTGGGAACAAGATGTATCAAGAGTTGAAATAGTTTTACTTATGGCCTGGCATGAAGAAGGATATTGTTAAATATGTTTCTAAATGTCTAACATGTCAGCAAGTGAAAGCAGAACATTAGTTTCCTTTAGGTCTCTTGAATCCCATTCCAATTCCACAGTGGAAGTGGGAAGACATTACCATAGATTTTGTTACTGGTTTGCCTCTTTCTCAAAGAAAATATGATGTTGTCTGGATAATAGTGGATAACTTAACAAAAAGAGCTCACTTTTTACCGGTTCAAACAAATTATTCCATGGATAAGCTTGCAAAATTATATGTGGATGAGATTGTACGGTTACATGGTATACCTGTATCTATAATTTTGGATCGAGATCCAAGGTGTACATCGAGATTTTGGCAGAGTCTACAGGAGGCTTTGGGAACACAGCTCAAGTACAGTATAACTTTTCATCGTCAAATGGATGGACAATCTGAAAGGGTTATTCAGATTATAGAAGATATGATGAAGGGATTTGCATTGGAGTTTTTTGAAAGTTGGGATAAATATGTAGCCTTAATGGAATTTGCTTATAATAACAGTTATTAGAAGAGTATTCAAATGGCACCATATGAGGCTTTGTATGGCAGAAAATGTAGAACTCAAGTCTTTTGGACTGAATTGATTGAATGTAAGTTAATTAGTCCTTACCTTGTTAGAGATATAGAGGAAAAAGTTTAAGTTTTCAAACAGAAACTGAAAAAAGCTACTGATAGGCAAAAATCATCTGCTGACTTAAAAAGAAAAGATATCGAGTACAAGGTGGGTGACAAAGTGTTTCTGAAGGTATCTCCCTAGAGAAAAGTGCTTAGATTTGGGAAAAAGAGAAAACTCAGTCCGAGATTCATTGGTCCATATGAAATTCTTCAAAGAGTCGGACCAGTGGCTTACAGGTATGCTCTTCCCATGGAATTAGCCAAGCTTAATGATGCATTTCATGTTTCCAAGCTTTGAAGATATCGCTCTAATGAATATCATAAGTTACAAGTTCAAGATATTCAATTACATATGGATTTCACGTATGATGAGGAACCAAAGGAAATCATAGCTAGGGAAATCAGGCAATTGAGGAATAAGCAAATCCCTCTGGTCAAAGTACTCTAGAAACATTATGGTGTACAAGAAGTAACTTGGGGGCCAGAGGCAGTCATGAGAAAGTAATATCCTCAATTGTTTAAATCAGGTATAAATTTCGAGGATGAAATTCCTTAAGGGGGAGAGATTTGTGAGGCCCCTAAATGACCCTAATTAAAATTTTTATAATTTAAGTAGGATTTATTTGATTAAGATTAAATTAAAAATATAAATTTCATATAAAGTATGGTACAAGTGATAAATTATTGTGTTATTATATTATTTGCATGAAAATAAAATTTAATGTTATAGTTTAAAATTACCCAAGGGTATAATTGAAGTATAAAGTATTAATTTGGGGTAAATTTGTAATTATGGAATCTTTAGGGGAAAATGTGAATAAATGAATAATTAAGAGGTCAATTTATCAAAGGGATTAAATGGAGAGTTCGATTTAAAAGATAGATTAAAAGGAGGGGTCAAACTATAGCATGCAAAAAGGTGTGTGATAATTGTGTGGCATGCAAATTCTTGAGGGACCAAAAAGGGGATTATCCCTTGATATTATAAAAAGCAAAAACTTAGGAGAGAGAGGAGAGTGGGATGAATTTTTTTTTAAGAAAATCTAGAAATACTCTTCTCTTTACTCTAAAATCCTAAGTTAATTTCTTCAATTGATCTTGAAGAGGAAATTATGCATGTTGGTTAATCAAGAGTATTTGTGTAACAAATTAAGGTGAATATTCTCATCTAATAATTAATATCTTCTTTTTTCTCATCATCATCTTCTTCTTCTTCTTTGAATGATGGTGGATTGAATTTAATGTGGGGGTTGATGCTAAATTAAATGAATGAATTGTTGATTAAAGAGAAGAAGGAGTTAAGAGCAAAGGAAAAGGAAAAGCTCAAGAGTGAGACTAGAGAGTGATTTCAGCCAAGGTATGGGATATGGTTTTTCTTACATGCATGTGACTATTAATTGTATCATAAAGATGCATATGTGTAATGGATTGAATAAATGGGATTAGGTATGAAGTTAGGATGTGTTACAATAAGTGTTACAAGAAGAATTGATGAAACTAATAACTATAATTTAGTCATAAAATGAGTTAGGGACCTTAAATTGAGACCATTTTAATTTCTATATTTACACAAGAATTATATGTATAAATGTGTAGTTGAAACCTAGCACTAATTTGGCCTCTAAGCTATCCTTATATTTATTGAATGTTAGGTGTATTGTTAATTCCAATTTTGGAACAGTTTTTGTAAAATCTCAATATTTGTTTGTAAAATGATCATAATGACATAAGGTTGATTCCTACTCAAAATAGACTTAAAAACCTACAATTTCTATGAAGAAAGTAAAGTCTAATAACTCCTATAAGATTGCCTAATTTTCACTTGAAAACCGAAATTCTATGTTGCCTACCCTAATGAACAATCTTTAGTAAATTCCATTTATCTTAAGTTATAGAAATGATATTGCAAAGATTGTTGATGTTTTAGAAACTAAAAACATAGAGGAACAGAGTTGTCGAAGACCATTGTTTCTGAAAATGCCATTTGGGAGGTCTAAAATGATGTACAATTTGAGGTAGAAAAACTGTTTTGTAGAATTTTCAAAAGGTATTTCGGGGAGGCGCAGCCAAGACCATTTCTCTCTGTCGTGCACACCTTCTGGAATCAATTTCAGCCTTTAGTCTCGGCTGGGACCAATTTTCTCAGTCGCATCCCTTTCCTTTAGTACTTATATATGATTTTTAGCCTCCTTAAATATCAATACTTACCTTAACATTTTGAAACTCATCTAAAGTATGTTAAAACATGTAATTAAACTTAAAATATGGTGTTAATATGTGAGTTTAAGACATTTTAAAAATATAAATAAGAGAGTAATATGTAATAGCAACACATGAGATTAATTTAATGATTCATAAAAACAAAGTTGTAAAGATATGTTGTCACCATATATTGGAACTCTCATTGAAGTATTTGAATATGTGAAAGTATGAAGTTATGAAATTATCATTGATCATATATGTATGTTAACATGATGGTGATATGGTGTGTTGCCAAAAAGAATAGCATGTTCAGGTAAAAGTTCATGATGAGATGTATGTTTAATTACCGACATTCGAATTTCTACATGTATGCATGAATGCATGTTTATACAATGGAGAATTATGTACTATAATATGAACATATGCATGTATAGGTTGTATGATATAAGTAAAAGCATGATATTTTAAATGAACATGAAAAACTATATTGCCTGCTACTAGAGTTTAACTGTGGATAGATAGGCACCTATAGGGATATTGCAGCTGCCACCATCCACCTTTTAGTTCTAAAGTACAGTTGATCCAAATGGATCATTCACAGCCTTGTTTGGGTTTTTTTTACTGGTCCACCATACAGGTAACCCTGATTAGGTTCATAACTTTGATATCTTCAGATATCCACCATCTAATACCCTTAGGTATCCACCGATCTCGTTATCCACTCTTAAAACTGAAGCAAGCTAAAGTAAAGCATTAATGTTTCATAGTTAATCACAGTATGAATTATGCATCTAACAAATAGTTTATCATGTTTAATAGTGGTTCCTTAAGAATGTATTGGTATCTATTTACATTATGTACAGATCTCCTAATGAGTTGTATGAATTCAAGTTTTCTGAATTAATTGAAGGGTTATCTTGTTGTGTAAGATATTGTGATTTATCTTATACTTCTTCTTAATATGTAAATATTATTAATTTCAATTGTTTTATGAATCCTATATTTCTGACAACCACTATGAGTGGTTGTCTTTCATGTTTAGAATTCCCACTAAGCTTTATAGATTAGCATGGGTTATTTTGATCCATATAGGTTTTGGTAGTCAAGGCTTTTGCACAGGAACGTTTCCTGCATCAGGACGGGCCAACACCAGTGTATAAAAGTTGATGTAGGAATTTTGATAAATTTTGTATAATTCCCTACATGTTTAATATGTATAAGGTTTGTAATATATATATATATGTATGTTATATGGAGGTTAAGGTTGTAATAAGCTCATAGTGAGAATGCTAGTATATGCATGCATCTAGAAGCTATTATGACTTTATTCAAATGTGCTAAAATGCTGAATGCTATGCATGATAGTAAAATGACTAAGATAGTAGAATCTAGTATTATTAAGATTGGGCTGCATTTGAGTCACCATGCTTATTCAAAATGAAATGTACATGAAAAGATGTGTGTAGCTCAATTTGAATACCAGTGATATGATTAGACGGATCAAATGATATGAATACTTGTAGATGTTAATTGAGTTAATTGTTTAACATAACATGATTTAATTAGATTGCATTATATTTAATTAAGATGTTAGTTGGGGTGTTTCATTCCTGCTTTCCATGACACTAGATTGACCGGATCGAACAATTTCCTAATTTTCCTGCAAGGAAGCATTAGGTAATTCACCAATGGCATTCTTCGAAAAGCCAAAATATGCTGTGAATTGCTAAATATTCATGGTATAATCCTTCCTCCCCAATTTGAAATTTACTGTACCAAGATCTCCTTCCCCTTTAAAGTAACACTCAAAGGAATAGAGAAAGTCTCTTACGATGGAAGGATAAACATATGGCTTCTTTTTAATGAAACCCATCCAACTTATGTTGTTGATTAATGGTGAAATTTCATTCCATAAGTTTTCATTAGCTATATCCAGGTAGAAGTCACTGAAGTAGGCCAGCTTGACATATGTACATGCTCTAAAATGTTCATACAATGAGTGTTTCCCTTTATCTATATGTGTTAGGATTTGTGAACCGGAAGAGCTTGAAGCTTCAACATGCCTAACTTTTTTAGGAGCCACTACATAAGATAAAATAACTTAGTTAAGTAACAATCATAGTTCAATTTTAGCAAGAATAACATTTTATCATAATGTAGCATGAGGCAACAGAGAGAAAAATGCAACAAAGATTGATAACTTATTGCTATCATTCAAGCATATGAAATCACATTGCCATCAAAACCAAAGTATGCATAACATTGAGATTAATGAACAAAGAATGAGGGAAAATGATATAATGAAAGATAAGGTCAAATGAATATGGCATATGCTAAGCAAAGTCAAGCTAAAAATGAAATTTTAGTCTTTGAAATATTTTATCAAACACCTTGTGTGCACACTTAGCTTAAGCTAAAACATGATTAATTTGAATTTCAAATGACACCAAAATTGAATATATGCAATACTAAAATGCATACTACAAGCTCATGAGATGAACAATACAATAGCAACATAATAAAGAATTCAAATGCAAGTGTAAGCTAACCCTAAATAACATAAATCTCAAGCAAAAATAAGCAACCTCAACTTTGAATAACATAAATAAAAATTTAGAGATCACTTACTTAGATAGATTGGAACAATAAAGATGAAAAATTTTAACTTGAGATTAGAGCACTCGAGCGAGTGAAATGTACTTGGTGAGTGAGTGAGAGAATAAGTGAAGGAGTGTATGCAAGAGTGAATGGGAAAATAGGATAGCGGGTACCTAAAGGAGGGCCACTTAAGTGAGTGAATACTCACTTAGCCAAGTGATGGGTCATGATCCAAAGAAGGAAGAAAAAAATGAGAGTAACACTTTTAAACTTACGTAATTTAAACCAATGGAGAGAGCACTCAAGAGAGTGGGATATACCACTCAAGAGAGTAATGAAGTGCTGCACTTAAAGGCTAAGACGAGGCATAAATCACTCAAGGGAGCACTCAAACACTCGGGAGATTGACTAGAGTCACTCGACCGAGTGACCCAATGCTACCCTCTCACCACAAAACTTTGTTTCTTATCTGATGCCAACCACAATTCCTTTATTGAACATTGTTTACACTATGTTCCCTTCCCATCTCATTTGAACCTTTGAATCTCGAAATCATTGTCTCTTAAACACATTAACCCATGTTTTTACATTCTCTTAATTAAATCACACCCAAACCAAGTTATGCTCAAACTCAAATCACAATACATTATTCTTCCACCATGTACTAACATTTACTCACTTTCAATTTTACCTCAAACACAAGTCTCCCTTGCCAAAATCTCAATCAAGCCTTTAATAACATCAAGATCACAAATAATGCACTTAATAGATCAAACTCCCTTTTTAATTCATGAATCAAAAATTAACTCAAACCAAAGTGAAACAAACAAATAACTAAGTAACAAAAAACACTCTATAACATAAAAACAAAACAAAACAACAAACAAAAAAACCTTAAAACAAACAAAGAAAATAAAGAGTTAAAAAGCTTAGTTCTATTTAGGAAGTCCTTAGCTAGACTTTTAAGCCTTGTACCAGTCTCGAAGCACCATGGTTTCCTCATTAACCTCCATTTACCCAACTCGATACGGTTTTAACTTATGACCATTAACTTTGTATTTATGCCCATACTTCGGACTATTGACACTCACCACTCCAAAGTCGTTACTTGACAACACTTGATATGGCCCAAGCCATCTAGATTTTAGTTTTCCTGAGAATAACGTCAATCGACTGTTATATACTAAAACCATAATGCTAGGAGCAAATTCCTTCTGATTAAGTTTCTTGTCGTGCCACCACTTGCTTTTCCCCTTGTAAAGGGCTACATTATCGTAAGACACTGTCAAAATGTCTCCAATTCATTGAGCTATAACTTTCTTCTATCTCCAGCACATCTCAAATCAAAATTAAGCAGTTTTATAGCCTAATATGCTTTATGCTCTAATTTGACTAGTAAATGACACACTTTCCTAAAAACTAACTTTTATGGAGATATGCCTATAGGGGTTTTGAATGTAGTTCTATAGGCCCAAAGAGCCTCATCTAACCTTTAAGACCAATCTTTTCTAGAATTATTCACAGTTTTCTCTAAGATTGATTTCAACTCCCTGTTAGACACTTTAACTTGTCCATGTGCTTGAGGATGATATGGGTAGTTATCTTATATCTTACACCAAATTTTCTAAGCAATGTTCGAAATTGATAGTTGATAAAATGTTTACCCCCATCACTTATAATGGCCCTTGGTGTCTCGAATCTAGTGAAAATATTCCTCCTAAGGAATTCAAGCACAACTTTAGCATCACATTCCTAGTGGCTATTGCTTATACCCATTTACTATATAGTCACTAGCATCACACATTATCTCGAATGGAAAATTCCAATTCGATAATGCTATGACCGATCTTGTGATTCACTTTTGCTTTAACAAGTTAAATGCCTACAAACACTTATCTTCAAAGTTAAATGTAGCATCTTTAGGCAATAAATTTGAAAGCAGTTTAGCTATTTTAGAAAAATCCTTAATCAACTGGAAATACAAAAAAATTCACTTTGACCAATAAATTCTCAATAATATCCTTAGGTCTCTTTACCGATCTATCAGCCAATTGCAGTGTCATTTAGGCCTCCTTGATATCACCTAAATTCAATTTTTTGCAAATTGAATAAGGCATTAAATTAATACTAGCACCCAAACCACATAATGAATGTCAAACAAAATTCCCTTATAATTCGCATGGTAAAGTGAAACTACCAGGATCCTTTAATTTTTTAGGTATTTTGTTCATTAAAATTGCACTATAATTTTTAGATAATTGAACCGTTCTTACACCTTCTTACTTTTTCTTGTTAGAACATAACTCTTTCATAAACTTAGCATATTTAGGCATGTGTAACAAAGCTTCAGCAAATAGTAAATTTACATACAACTTTTTAAACATGTCTAAAAATCTTGTTAATTATTCATTATGCTTTTCCCTCTAGCTAGAGATGGATAAGGTAATTTAGACTTATCGAGCATAGTAGAAACAAGTTTCTCCTTACCTATGCTCTTCTTAACAATAAGTGATATCGTATCAATAAATTTTGGTTTACAAATACTTACCTCCGATGTTGGTTCCACCACATCTGAATAGTGCTTACCATTTCCAACTTCCTTCACCTCGTTTCCACTTCTCAAGGTAATTGCCTTGGCTTTTTCCTTTGGGTTCCTGTCTATGTTAGATGAAAAAGTGCCATATGTCCTATTTGAGATAGAGTTAGCAAGTTGTCCTACTTGATTTTCTAAATTTCTAATTGAAGCATCTTGATTTCTTATCCAAATTTCCTGTGATTTCCACTTAGCATTCTGATTAGACATAAAAGTAGTTTGGACATTCATAAAATTGGCAAACATTTCCTCTAAATTGGGTTTTCTATCTTGTGTGAGTTGAGGTCTAGCTTGAAAACTTGGGGATTGATATGTGAATGTTTGGTTAGGTGGGTGGTTATTGCTATAGGAGACTATATTATAATTAAAGGGAGCCCTAAGTTGATTACTGGATAAAGATGTATGATTCCCCTCTCTCCATGAAAAATTAGGGTGATTTCTCCACTCAAGATTATAAGTATTACTATAAGGATTCAATGCATTTCTTCTTCGACTGATGTTCCTAAGATCTCCTCAATCTTAATCTCATATGTTACATGTGTTCCAGCATAAGATAAAGATTACACATTTTTAACTTATTAACCACTTACCTACTTTGTCAATGCATCTAAATGTGCCTTTATCATGGCTACTTCATCCACACTGTGTGTAGCTTTCTTTTTCTGTGTGGTCTTTACACTTGTCCACTAAGCATCATTGGTAGTCACCTTATCCAGGAGTAGGAAAGCTTCTTTAGGGATTTTGTTCATAAAACTTCCATTTGAAGCTGTATTAATGAGAGATCTTATAGATTAATTCACACTTTCATGGAAAATAGACATTAGTTAATGAATAACAATTTATGGTGTGGACAACTCTTTAGGAGTCTCCTAAATATTTCCCAAGCCTCATGGAATGGTTCCTCATATAATTGATGGAAATTATGGATGTTATTCCTAATACTAGTAGTTTTGGAGGAGGGGAAAAATGGCATAAGAATATTTCCTGCATTTGTTGCCATGATTGAATAGATTGGCTTGGTAGCATTTGCAACCAATCCTTTGTCTGACCAATGAGAGTAAACGGGAATAACTTAAGCCTAATGGCATACATAGACATATTGGATATTTGAACCGTATCACTTATTTCTAGAAAGATATCTAAATGTTGAGTAGGGTCCTTTATCTCTGATCCAGAAAATTGATTCTTTTGGACCATGCTGATAGTGGCAGGTTTTATCTCAGAGTGTCGATTATGAGGTATCCTAATGGTTCTATAATCCTCATTCCACCTAGGTATAGCATAGTCTCTAATGGTTCTAGGCCTAAACTCATCCCCTTGAGCTTGATTATGGTTAACTTGCCCTTCTATCATAGGGTGTGGATCATTCATTGGTGGGTTATGAAAGGGGTGGTTATTAAGGTTGTTCCATTCTTTCTCTTTTAAATTCATCTCTCTTTGCCTTAATCAACTAATCCTATAGAATGTCCTTTAAATTTTAAGGTCAATAGGGAAAATTGGCTCACCTCTTAACATAAACTATTGACACCTGCAAAGTATAAAAGAATAAATTTAATAAAGAATATAGACACATAAAATTCACTTTTAAATCTAAAAACAAACTCTAATGTTTCCCTAGCAACTGCACCAAAAACTTGACTGGAGTCTAATAAGTGTACTAGATCGGGTAGTAATATAGGAAAATATAAATTAAGACCTTGAATATCGTACCCTAGGGAAAATGTGACAATGCAACTTGTTTTAGATTTTAGAGTGAATACCGTGTTCAAAGAATAAAAGAAATCCCAAGTTTCATGATGATGATAAGAGAATTAACCTAAGATATACAACTTAAACAATTAAAGCTAATCTCAAACAAAACAACTAATAAAAGTTGGTAAAAATCAATAATAAAGACAACTTCTGGTAAAGGACTATTCATCTTAATTAATATTGCAATGACTTAATTAAAAGAACATAAGTGATTATGGAAAAACTAAATGAAGAAAGCCAGATATCTTAGTCAAGAATACCACTCTAAGCATTAAACCTTCTTATTAGTAATAATTCAATATTTAGCATACAAATTAAGTTTTATACTCCTAGATATTCATTAAATCCTCTTTCAAGTAAACTTAAATCCAAGCTATTCTTAGCTCACCTTTTCTAGGTATTAATCCACTACTACTGATACATAATTATATCTAAGTTAGAAAATAATCATGCATCAACACTAATGAATTAATCTAAGAACATGCAAATCATAGATCATACCTTAATTAATCATTAATTATTAATCAAATAAATTAACAATCAATTTCAATACAATTAAAGATAAGAATTTGTTCACGAACTAAAAAATAATCAAATTTGCATTGAATTAAGTAAGGATTCAAGTATCATTTAGCAAAAGTTAAGAAAACAACTCACACATCATACTAAAAACCAAACAAAGTAAATAAAGTTGATACAAACTCATAGAATCAAGAAATTCCCTTGACAATTCTGTAGAACTTCAAGCAAAGCATATAAACTCTAAGCTTTTGTATCTTTAAAAATTAAACTAAAGCTAATGTAAAACCTAACTAAAGAAAATTTGTATCTAAGGTGGCTCTCCTAGTCTTGGTGTCTTCAGCCCTTTTTATAGCCTCTAAGGGAAGAGTTTTACGATTCCTATGACTTCCTAAACTGAAGGAATTTGTGTTTTAGTGAAATAGAAAGTCTTTTATCACCTAAACAGGATATCCCCTCAGTAGAGTGGTCTTTGTCACTCGAGAGAGTGCCTTAACCCTAAAGAGCACGTGAATTAGCTTGGGTGAGTGTCAAAATCAATTAAGAGGGTGCTAAATCACTAACCCAAGTGAAGAAGTCACTCAACCGAGTGATCCTTGGTTGTCCCTCACGAGTAAAAGCCAGCTTTCTCCATAATTACAATTCTACCCTCAAATTTCTCTTTTTGCATTTTAACCCATTTTCTCTTCAATATGGCCTTAAAAACTCCAAAACTAACAATTAGACATAAAAACACACAAATTAACTAATTAAACCTAAAATCAACTAAATTAATACTAAATTACCTCAATTAAACACATACAAATACACTAAAAATATAGTAGAATTCACACTTATCAATTTCCATTCTTAGCAATTTAAATTTACATTTTTTATTTCCTGATTAGCTCTTGGTCCTTTTTATTACTATTTTTATCTTCTACTTATTTATTTCTCATCTTTAGATGATAATTACATTTTAATCCTTAAATTTCATAATTATTCAAGGATCACGTCTATTTCTAAGTTTAATGATTGAATTACAATTTATTTCATGCTCTTTTCTTATTTTTGATTTCCATTCATTACTTCACTTTCTTACTCAATATACAAATCATTCATCATTACTCGATTTTTCTAATATTTGTGTCATATTATACCTCTTATTAAGTAAACATTTTGTCTTTAGATCATTTGTTATAACTTACTTGCTTGTCATTGAACTTGTTGATTCTACTATCATTGTTACTATTTCATTTAAACTTATCATGATTAACTCACATTCGATTTTTACTTTCTTGTTTATTTAAATAGTTTACTTTCATAAATTTTACCTCAAAAGTTAATAATTCAATTCACTTACTCATATTCACAAACTTGCTATAGTTTTCATTTAGTCTATACTTTATATATTTTAATACTTATTTTCCATTCTATTTTTCAACTCTTTTCTTTTGGTTCGAAATTCCCCATTTAGGAGTCTAATTTAATTTTCCATTCACTATTTTTCTCTTACTAAATTCACATTTATGTCTCTAATTTTACCATAATTACCATTTTACCCCTAGCTTTTCCTTTTTCAGCATGTTCCATCACATTTTTATGTTTTTACCATTAAACTTTTATTTTTTTCAATTTTTGTCCTTAAATTCATTACTTTTACCAAAATTACCTTTTGATCCCTATTTTTACAGCTTTTTCACTAAATTATGATTTTGCTTTCCGTTTACCAAATTTATTCTATTATTATAATTTCACCCTTTCTCACTACTAGTTAATCCTCTTTTGACCATATTACCCTTAATAACTACATCTTTCATGCAAATTTACACATTTACCCAAATTTTTCTCATGTAATTACATAATTGTCCTTATTAATTGATTAATTACTAGTTCACTTCATGATCTACCATGATATATGTCGCTATGGCTAGCCATTATATCCTAAAATCTTGATTAACCACTGTACACTAAGGGCAAATGCATCAATTCATCTTATGTCATATTTTCACATAAATTTTCATACATTTCACATTGTGTCACAATTCTCAATTACTCAATTCTTATCCATTCATTCAAGTTAGTTACACATTAATGGTAAACATGTGTAATATCATCCAAATATGGTTGAAACATACCATTTACACATAGTTCACCATTCGGCCATGTTGTGTCTGTATACATACATCATGTTTTCTCATGCATTATCATACTTTATATGTTTCTATAATAATTTCAAGCTTTAATGTGATGATAGACAACTAAATTTCTCTAGCATCCATTTGTTACACATGTGAACATCATTATGTCTATTTGGTCAACATTACGTCCAAATGTAATTTAATGTTCTGATCACTCACACTAGGTTTATTTATCATTATAATGTTCATTTCATGCTAAATATTTGATTAAACATCAAAGTAACACTTGATAAGGTTAAGGTTACCATTTGGACACTTGAAGTTCTATCTCTTCTTGGTTGTTTTCTTCACCAATTATCATTCAATTCATGTTATTTCACCAATTTAACAAGGTATCTTAATTTGTTTCATCATTTCACCATTTATTCTTTCCCATTCTTATACTTTACTATTTGACCATTATTAGGTCATGTGTATATAAATTTGTTTAATTCATCAAACACATTTTTACTATATTTTTTAGGCATATTAGACATCATTCTAACCTTAAATCAAATAAAATATTTATCTAACTTTAATTTCATTTGCTTACATAATAGGTTCCATAACTAATATACCATTACTAATCATATTTTCATGTTTTTAACATCATATGTCTCATTCTTTATCCTTTATTAACATTATTCTACCATTTATTTGAATAAATACTAACATTACTTAATTAAACCTTTAAGGACATAATAGGTTATATAACTTATGTATCACCTCTAACAATATTTTCATTCAATTGACTTCATATATTTTATTATTTATCATCTAATTTCACTAATTTACCTTTAATTTGAATTATAGTTCACATTTAACAAATTTTCTCTAAATGGTATAATAGGGGTTTAAACTAATTACACACTTTTATCCATTTTTTAATAGAATTTATCATGCCAATTTAATTACTTGACATTCAATTTCATTATTCTACCTTTAATTTAAATTTAAACATCATTTATGTCAAAAACCATAAAATACACATAAACTAGGTTTACATTAAATTAGTTAGTTTAGGTATCCACTTACCTATTTTCTAAGCTTTATCCATAATTTCTCTTCCTTTTCCATCTTTTCCTTCCTTTTCCTTTGATTCTACATGAATTTCCATAAAATTCACCTTGGCCGAATTCTTCCATAATTCATTTGTTCAATTTTCTTCAACCATAATTCAAATTTAACCCAAAATATAATTTTCTTTTATCAAAATCTACCTAAAAATCTATTAAAATCATTAAAATGCCGATAATTTAACTTGAATTTTTCTCCAAATTTTTTTCTTCATAATTCTAGGAAGTCCTCCACTTTAAGTCTATTTTTTTATTATTTTTGGGTTGCTAAGAGATGATAGGAGTGATTTAGATTGATAGAGCATGAAAAATTAAGGTGGGAGAGCATGAATTAAGTAAAAATGATGGAATTTCACTAAGATTTGGGCTATATTTGTAGAGGAGAGGGAGAGTTGATATTTGGTCCATTTTTTGCCCAAATATTTTTGGGTTTTGGATGAATATTTTTCCTAAAAATCAGTCCCGAAATCGATGGTTTAAAGGTGGACAAATCAAACTACTTTATATAGATATAATTGTGCCACTTGTCAATTTCTTATTGGGTCATCCATCTTTATTTTATTTTTACACCAATTATTCCAAAATTTCCTAAATATTATAATTAAAATACATTTGAAATTTTGGATCAATCAGAGTTCATTTTAATAGGGTTCAAGGCATTGAAACAATTTCGGTCGGTCCAAAAGCTGAATTTTCAAAATCACCGTAAAATTGATTTTTCACCTTCAAATAATCCTCCATAATATTTCTACTGAGAACACTACAAAAAAAATTGTCAAATCACGATTAAATTTAGCAATGGCTTAATTTCTATGGTAAATTTGCAATGATTTTGTAACTGCTTTCTAACTACGTAGTGGAAAGGTTATTTTTCATTTTTTGCGATGAAATAGCAACAAACAAATAAACAATCACCAATTATTGGTGGGAAATATTCACGCTATGTTTTGCGATGGAATTAGTGACAACAATATAGTCGCTAATTTTTTTAATTTTTTATTCATAAAATTAGTTCCAAAAAATGTACTTTTAATGGGAAAATGTCGTGCCCTTTTTTGTGACAGTTTAGTGAAAAAAATAAAAAAAAATAGTTTTTTTAGTCACGTGACTTATGTACGATTTCAAATAATTATTCTATTTTGGAATAGAAATTTGTAAATTATATTATGATTTGATAATAATTTGTTATCAATTATTCCAAAATCTAAAGTTATTTATTTAGAAAATTTAAATTTTTAATAATAATAATAAACAATTTGTTACAATTATTATATAATTACATTATGAAGATTAATAAAAATAAATATTTTTAAAACAATAATATAAAATTTATTATCTCATTTTAAATAATTATGAAAAATTTTGTGATTTATTTTTATTTTGATTTTGTAAAATTTCTATCAAATATTAAATTATAGTTTTTATTACATTTATTCTCATTAGTCCTTGTGATCATGGATTCCTCTATATGTGTGTGTGTCATAATTATTTAATCAAATTTTAAAGTGAGATAACTAGATTTCAAATTCATTTAATAATATTGTAAGATGAGGTTAGAGATTGTTGTGGGTATGGTATCTATGAAAAACATTCTATTTGATTAAAATAAATACATTAAATATCCAAATCTAATCCAAATTCAATTTTTAAATTATTCAAGTCTATTCAAAATTTATTTATTATTATTTTATAATATCCGTATCCAACCAAAAACCTGACTAATATATAAAATTTAATAAAATTATCGATCTATTTAATTGAATATATTTAATTTTAATGGCTATTTTTAATTAATAAAATGCATTGCATAATTTATAAACTTTTTCGACTTATTTTTCCCGAGGGAAACTCTACAGCGGATAGTTTAGCCAATATGGCATTTGATCAACAGACCCAATATTTTTGCTATGTTTCCTGTTGTTTTTGTTTGGCTGCAACTCAATATGCTTGGCAAAGTTTCCACTATAGCTTTCATAAAAGCTTTTGTTCATTAATTAGTTGTTTTTTTCTCTTGTTGTTTTCTTCTTAAAACAAATAAATTATATTCTAATATAATAAATTAAATTAAAAACTAAATTTTTTATATAAGATAGAAGTATAAAAATTATTTTTAATTAAATAATAAATATTCTTATAAAATGATTTGGATAGCAGATACCACAAATAAGGATTTTATAGGGGCAAATTTTTTAGCTCTCAAAAATAAAAATAAATAAATAAAGGCTTTTCTAGAGTACGGGATAAATAAATAAACAAAGGCTTTTCTAGAGTAAGGGATAAACTTAAAAAAATGGACATATTATGAAACCAAAAGAGAAAGAAAAGAGGGGAAAACATCATAAGGGAGAGAAGGATCGAAGATGGCAGACGAGGAAAGAGAGAGCGCATTCGTCCGTTCCAGAATTCGGCCACCAATGCTAGCCTCCTTCCCCATTTTTACTTCGCCATACCTTTCTCTCTATAATGATTTCTTTTTCTCTCTCCAATAAAAAATGGTTTCTTTAACTTTTCGACTAGCTTCGGCATCAGATGCAGACACGGACTTCACCGATAAGCTCCCGATGATTTGATGATCCTCCCCATATCCTCCCTTCCTCCTTATTTATTGTCGACAACAAGACCATGACCACTTTGGTGGAACTCTGATTACCAGAGATAGCAAAATTAAGAAAAATTTTGGAAATTTGACTCCAATTTAGTAAATGCTCTATTATCAAATGAACATGCTTTTTTTCTTTCCCTGTAATTTTTCTCTCATTTTCCCTCTCTTTGCCTTACAACTATGAGAACTGAAGTTACTTTATTCTTCATTTCTTTTGGTGATATGATTTATACTTTTTCATTATTGTTCTTTACTCAATCAAATTAAATGTTTTGATATTTTGAGTCTCATTTCCTCACCTACTAAAACCTCACATACTCTTTTTTGTTGTAGAACTACATTAAAGCTACTTTGGTTTTCACTGCTTCAGGTGAGATGATTTTCACTATTGCATTATAGTTTTTTTTACCAATCAAATTAATCTTTGTTGTGTGTTTGTGTGTTTTTACTTAATGATATTCTTGAGAATTTATCTATAAATTTGATATTGAAGGATTAGAGAATATTGCTCATGTTTTTTTTTATTTTGATTTAAGTAGTTAAAGTGTATAATAGTATATTTATAGTTTTTCCCCTTATTTGAGTATAGGTCCAACCAATTGCTATATTTAATTATTTATGATCTTGCTTATTGGTATTATTTATGGCTATCATTCTTAACTATTTATGGCTACTTTTCTTAATCAGTGCTTATTTGAGTATAATGTTTGAATTTATTAAGTCTTGAAATGAAATTAACATGGCAAGTTCTTAGCTTTTATTGCTTAGTCAAAAACTACAAAATAATTTATAGCAAAAAAAAGAAACATTTAAGTGACACAAGCCATACTTTATTGCAATTCTGATGAGGATATTTTTCTAGCACCAACTATTGATTTATTGTTGGAAAGCAAAAAAAAAAAATAGCAACTTGTTTTGGAAGAGTGTTTAATTCCAACTTATGTTTAAACTATTTATTTGATTTTCATATTTTCAAGAATTGTAGAATTTAAAATTGATATTTCAGATCTTGATGTTTGATAAATTGATAACTAATGAGTTTTTTAATGTCTTTTTATTATTTTATATACTGTTATTCATACTTCATACTATATTTAAATTTTTTTAAATAATTGTATTTCCTAAAAAGAGAAAAATGGTTGAACTTTTTAGCATGCCATGTTGCCATCCAGTAAGCTGTGATTAGCTACTTCAATGGCCTAGACATCTATTACCAATGGTAAGCAAATACTTTTTTTTCTAAAAGCATATAGCATAATTTATTAATATGACTTTTATATTCTTTATGAATGTAGTATACATATGGATTTAAATTTAAATCATTACTATAATTACTTTGGAAAAATTGTTGTCTTTAATTATATTTGTAAAAGTTTGATCACTTATGCAAGTACCTTTGAGAGTTTGAGGTGTTGTTTATTCAATTGAATGTGTATGGAACATTAACAGCTGTAGCATAAGTCAATCTGAAAAAACAAATATCACTTTTGGTTAAGTTGTAGTCACGATATGTATTTCACCTTTTCTATTAGTTGTTTTTAATTTTTTTGACTACCTTGTGTGCTTACATTCTAAATTGACTGTCAAGTCTAAAACAAAGGGATGCCTTATGTGTAGTCACTTCACCATAAAATTTAAAGGCATATTGAATTTTTTTTATATATTTTATAACTATTATGTTTTGTCATTATCAAGTATTATTGTGAAAGGTTGTTAGAAAAAATAAATTGAATTTTTTCAAATTTTTCTTATTCAAGATATAATGATGTGTTTACAATGAAGTTATTATGTGATAGTTTTAATAGTTTAACTATAATGATGCACTAAAGATGTATTAGCAGTATGTTGAAAATTTTAATCAATTATATAAAATTTTTACCAAGTGTAGTGAAGTGAGATTGGAATGGAATTGTAGGAAAAAAATAAAGCAGGATAAAAATATTATGTATGAGCAAATCTAATTGCTATGATATGAGATATTTGAATACAGGATGCTTAAACACTGTTTATGCACTTATTGTTGTTTGCACATCAAGCTAAGGCATTAGACATGACTTGATGCTATGCTCTCTTTAGATTATATTTAATTATCATGTAAACTTAAACGTGATTATAAAGCCTAATAACTATGCTTATGGTGCTGATATCTAGATTGACTTTGAATTGGAGTTTGGTTACATTGTGTTGACAACATCTGCTAGCATTATGGACCATAAAGAGGCTAGAAGAAAGAACGTTGGTGGCAAAGTGCTCAATTTCTTTTACTAGGCTAAGTTGCTTATTCCTTACTTTATTCTGCATTGAGGAATTTTTGTTGAATTTTATTCCTTACTTCTTTTAGAATTTGGAGTTTAGAATTTAAGTTGACTTAGTTTTTATTTTTAAGTACTTTTTAACAGCTACACAATTTAGTGTATAAATTTAATGGATAATTTAATGTAATTTTATGGTATAGTATTTTTTAAAGTAATATTTTGGAGAATTTTTATTTAAATAATTTAAATTTTGGTTGTTACAATAATAATAATAATAACAGCAATAAACTTAAATTGAAAATAATAATAATAATAATGATAATGATAATGATGATGATGATGATGATGAGATGACAATAATAGTAATAATAATAATAATAATAATAATATTATTATTATTATTATTATAAATAAATTATGATGGTATTTGCATTATTAGTGATAGTATTTGTATCGCTAATTTTCATTTTTATTTGTAATTTCCAAATGTATTTTTGTGATGAATTTAACGACGAAATGTTTTGTCGATAATAATTAATATTATATTTATGGTGACTAATTTTAAATTACATTTAGTGATCGTTATATACCTTTTGATGACTTTTTTATTGTAAATTTAGCCACTATTTTCTATTTCCATTGCAAATAATTTTGTGACTGTTCATCACCCTGTCACTAAAAATTATTCGTGATGAAAAATGGTCATTTAGCGATGGAAAGTGCCATTGCGAATTGACTTTTTTTTTTGTAGTGGAATAAGAGAATAGATAAGGAAACTTTACATTTGCAGCTACTAATTGAAGCTCAAGTAAGAAATTTGGTTGTGTATATTGCTATTCTGCAGTGAGCTTCAATTATCCTCTGTAGTAAAGTGCTCAAAATAGTGTATTATAGTGTATAATTTTTGTTTGCTACAAGGATGATATTATCAGTCAATCATTGTTTTGAATGCTCAAAACCCTACTAAAGATATTTACCTTTTTATCAATTATGCTAATGGTACTCACAGGTAGAGTTTATATCTTTTTTGTTTTTCTCTTTAAGATTAGCATATGAAATTGAAATACTACCTTTAACCATAACCTCTTATTGGTTTATTGTTATATTTAGCAAGAAAAAACTCCAATGGTGTGTTTGTTTATTTAGTTTGCACCTTGAATATGATTCCATTTCTTTAGCAAGAGTTACATGCATTTCTTTTCTATTATGATGGTGGGGTTTGGAAATGGTCATCATAGTGATGAAGTTAGAAGAAGATCAAGATTCTTACATAGAAGAAACAGAGTTTGTTGCTTGAAGTATTCTTAGAAGTCTACTGCTTACGATTCTATTAAGAAACAGATTGCTAAAAGAAAAGATCAACCACACCACCGGTATAACTCATTTAGTTGCGATACTGCTTATGAAAAGCAACGTACATGTCTACTGAATGGCTATGAAAAGCTTGAACTGATTCTAATTTTATGATTGCATATTTAAGAATGGCTATAAGTTAAGTTATTTTATATTATATTATTACTCTTACGGTGTACTTATGCTCATTAAGCTGTTATATCTCATTGTGTGGAATTGTTGGCAACCACTATGAGTAGTCATTGTAAACATTGTAACCCGAGGCAACCTAGATTAGGGTTACCCGATGATGAGGAAATAGTATATTTCTTATAAGGAGCCAGATTTTGAAGCTCTAATTATGATTCTTTCATAAGTTTTCTCAAAGATTTTATGATTCTCCAAGTGTTTTTGAAATGTTTTAATAAAAGAGCATGAAAAACCATGATTTTGGCCTTCATTAGTGACAGATAGTCATTTGTCATGTGAGGGATGATCATCTGTGGCCATTTCTCTCATGTCTAGGTTAGATCAGGTGTATTTTTATGAATTTTATTTTTAGCTGAGGGATGGCCATCTTTCATGAGGGATGGTTGTCTGTAGTTAAATTTTAAAATTTCCCATGTGTTAGTCTTACAAAAAGGAACGTTAGAGTTTTAAGGGAAAAATTTGGAATTTTGGGGGATAAATCCCTCTAGATTTAGAGAGTTAGAGTTTGAATTAAACTCCAATTTTGCCCTAGGAATAAGAGAAGGGAAATTAGGGTTTCCAAAGGGGGGATCATTCTTGAATACAGAGAAAACTCTTAGAGAAGAAGAAAATAATTTTTCTCTCTCTAAGAAGAAAACTCTAACAATTTCGTTGATCCAAAGACATATACACAGGAAAATCATTTTTAGTTTTCTAAAACACAAGTGTCACGATTGGAGTGGAGATCTTAACTTTAAGGAATTTAGAAATAGAATATCTTGGAACGGTAATATTCTAGGCTCCTCATCCACACTTTCTCTCTCAAAAATTAACCATGTATGGTTATTTTTAATTGTTATTATAATCAATGTGTTTATGCATTGTGATTTGCAAATTTATATATTCAATTTGAATGGTATACAAATTTGGATCAACATTTATGATAATGGTATGATTAGGTTATGATTATCTCCATTGTTATATTTTTTCAAGCTTTATTTTTATTTTGTTATTCTGGATTTTAGTGAGATTTGGCATGGTTAATGCATGATTTAGAGTCATAATCTTAGTTTGGCATGTCTTAGGTAGTAATATTTGAATGTTTACTATATTTTTACAATGTTTTGGATTTTTGGGTGATTTTCTAGCTCCTTGATCTATTTTGCAAGTGACAAATGCGAAGAAGGTCCCATAGACATCCATCTATCAACACGACAGATGGGACATCATGAGAATTCCTTTTCGTCTCGCCCCTTCATCAATTATGGCCATCCATCACTCATTTAAGGGCATTTTGACTTCATATGCTTTTAGAAGACTTTGTACAGCATCTCGCATTGGGAATTATGTCGCACCTGCCTATTCAGTTATTTTATGCATTTTTAAATTCATTTATTATTTTTTATATTATTTTGCTTATTTATTATTTTGATGTTTTTAGATGTATTATATTTTAGGGATGTAATAGTTAGTAAAAAAGGGGCATTTTTTTGCATGTTAAAAAGGAAAAGGCATTTAAAATGATTTATGTTAATTAACTTGGATTTTTCTTCAAAACTGGGACCAATGTCAAATTTTCCTTCCAAAAATCAAATAAAGGATAAAAGATAATTTTGTAAATTGTGCATCAGGGAACCAATGTTCTTGACCCAAACGAATGCGCGATTTATGTATGTCATTTTATTTTTATAGTCGGATGATTTGCTTCTATAATAAGCTTAAGTAGTTTAAATTAATTTGTTTATTTATTTACATCTTTTATTGTTTGTTTAGGATGTTTACTTAATTTTATCGCTTTGCATCATGTGAGAGAGGAAAGGGGATTAATATTTAAAACTCAACTATAAAATAACACATAACCAAAGTGCCCCAATAAGAGTGATGTCCTGAACATCAATCTCTATTTGGGCATCAAAAGGTCAAGAATTATTTTTTAATGTTCTATTGGGTGGCAACTCTATGGCATCTACCTCTTTTAGGCTCATTAGTAGATGTTTTCATGGGTTAATTACAAACTACAATTTGGGCATAATCCTTTTTTATTGTAAAGTAGCCAGTTTATGATTTATTATGAGCCTTTTATAGTCTTGGAACCTAAAAGTGGGCCTCCAAGAACCTAAACGAAAGTGAGCATGGCTCTGACGTGCGTCACAATGATGACTCCACTATTGACTGAAGAGACCTTGTTCATAAAAGTGTCTTAGTCAAGTTCTTTACAATTGGGTTTTTTGAATTAATCTTGTCTCTTTCCTAAATTGCATTTCTTCCATACATCTTAGAGCCTTATACTTTTTTAGACTAGTTCCATCTTAGACCCACATGCTTGTGCTTTTAATTACAAAGGTTATGTTGCCGATTTTTTGCCATGCACTATGTGTGTCCATTGGGTACCTTATTAACCTATGGGCTAAGCCCATCGAGGAAAGAAACTACATAACCTCTTGCATAGGAGTAATAAGGTTAGAAGGTTGTTGTTATGCTTGTGTATGATTATGATTGATGCCTAATGAAAGCATTCATTGTATATAGGCATCATGTATATACCGTGGTCATGCATCATTCATCATACATCACTCCTTACATTTGATTCTTGTAGCCATCATAGATTTATCTAGGTGGTCCAGAGAGTTGGACAATCACCTTATTCGAAGACCAATATTCGAGTTGCCAAGATTGAGTTGAAGTTTAAAGTTGGGTTCAGAAGTTAGTTTAAAGTTCAGTGTAAGTACTCAAGAAACAAGCTCAGACATGGAAAACGAGTAGTTCAGACTGGGAGGTTGCCATCTTTAAGAGAAAGGTTAGTCATGTCTATTGCTGGGATCTCAATGATAAGGGAGGAGTTCGATAGAAGGCTGGATAGGCATCTCCAAGAGTGTAAGGAAATAATGCTGGCTATGATAGGTGGATTGGTGGCTTTTATGACACCAAATGCTAAAACTCAGCCTGTAGTACCCGCTTGTGAGATAGTGGAGCCAACCTACAATGGGGACACTACCACAGCAAATGTTACTATGCCTCAAGATTCACCAAAGAGAGAGAGGAGACATGACCCCAAAAATGACTATATCGAAGAGGAAGATGAAGACTATTTGCCCCCTATGATGAATATGAGGAGTAGAGGTCTATGTGCTGAGGATCCATCCTTAAAAAGATAGAAGAGAAGATTAAGGCTATGTCTAGGCTACTATTTGCTGGTAGGGCAATGAATCCTAAAGATAGAGACTTAGATGGAGATGAGCAATTATCCTAGAGATTCAAGATATCTGACTTGCTAAGGTTCAATGATACCTCAAATCCTTCATCCCATGTTAAACAATATACACTAATCATAAAAAGAACCACCTTAACTAGAAAGCAAAAGGTAAAGTAATTTTGTCTAAGTTTAATTGGTATTAGGGGTTCGATAGGCACAATAAAGAGGATTGGGATTTGTTGATCGAAGAGTTCCTTAAACAGTATAACTACAACACTAAATTTAAGGTTACTCTAAAAAACCTCAAGCTACTTCAATAGAAACATGATGAATCCTTTTATGAGTACCTCACTAGGTGGAGGAATAGGGTATTGGAGATAAAAAGGAAGCCTCATACTATTGACCAAATCAGGCTTTTCATCCGAAATGAAAGCTCGCACTTGGGAGATGGCTTAAAGATGAAAGTTCTGAAGGACTAGGAGTCATTAAAGGACATAGTTGTAGAATACAAGGGAGAGTACCTAGCCAGAAGGGCAAATAATGAGGGTGTCTAGAGGAATTATGGTAATAACAAGACAGTTGAAAATAGTAATGGGTTAAATAGAACTGGAACGACAATAAAAGTGTCCACTACAGAGGCTAGTCAGAGGAATTATTCCAACTTAGGTAAGTCACTATCTTGGGTGCTAGACCACTTAAGCAAGGAAGGTGACCTTTAACCACTGCCATAAAGACTTGCAAAGAGTCAAGGGTTTCCCCATCATAGAGAACATCAGTACTATGCATACCATCAGCATACTGGGCATTTGACTAACTATTGTCGCACCATGAGAAACTGAATTTAGGGTCTAATAGACAACAAATAGATTTAGGATCCTAAAAAGAGGGATAAAAAGAAGAAATGAGATTATAATGTCGTGCCACCTCTAGTGTTTATGATCGGGACTAGCTTACCTGAAGGGTATGTCATAAGAGACCTTATGGGAACGAGTATGTGGCCTTATTCGCTTAACCCCAAAGTAACAAATCTATGTGAAGAAAATCAGCCAGTTTTAATGATTGATTGATGGGATACCCCTTTAGAAAATGATGATGAAGGGACTTTGGTGTCCATTGACATTTGAAGTTTAGCCAGTGAAGGTGAGGAGGAGATAAGAAAAGAGAAAAAGGTAAAGGAGATCACTAGGAGTGGAAGGATGGGCCTAGAGATTGAGAAGTAGTTGACTCTTATTGCAGTGACTATGGAGAACGAAGTTAAAGATGATCAAATAATTAAGCAGTTAAAGAAGATGTAGGCACATATTTCTATTTGGGACCTATTAAGACAATCTACCTCGCACAGGCAGAAGTTAGTGAAAGCCTTGAGTGAATCTATTAATTGTTGCCACTACTATTTCTCCCTCTGAGCTATTGGATTTGTTCAAAGGAGGAACATGGGTAAATGTCATATACTCTAATGCCAATCTAGTTGATGAAGGAAGAAATCATAATCGTACTCTATAAATTATAGCTCAGGTGAATGGCAAATACATGGCTTATGGAATGGTAGATGACGGGTCCTTTATTAATGTTTATGCTCTAGTGGCAATCCCTGCTTTTGGGCTAAATGAGATTATATTGAATAAGTCTTATTTGACCATTTATGCTTTATGATAATTCTAAAAGGCAAGCTGCTAGGACATTTAAAGCTTTAGCGAAGACGGGGCCTATTGAAATCAAGGTTGAATTTGTGGTATTACCTATCCCTGCTAACTTTTTTTGTACTGTTTGGAAGGCTATGGTTTCATAAGTTAGGCGGGGTGCCTTCCATGTTTTATCAAATGATCAAGATCCCTCACGATGGTTAAGTGGTAACTATTAAGGCTGGGAGAGAAAATTAGGTGTGTATGCTTGAGATAGCAAACTAACCTTTAAGTGGGTTCCATGTATCACTTATTAGCAATAAAAAAGGTAAAGATAGTTTCACTAATAGCCCATAGGTGATAAACATGCTAAAGAACATGAACGTCCTACCAGGTGTTGGTTTAGGCAAATGCTCCAAAGACCTCCGACTACTATTGCTGCCAACGGTTAGAAGGATAAGAAATGGTTAGGCTTTACTGGTCTTAAGGACAAGAAGATGAAAGATACGAAAGGGATTCCCCACATCTCTCAGAGCTCATGGAAACTTTAGGTATTTACCTTTATCATGGAGAGAATGAACTTCAGCTAATAGGGTATGAGAGAGTGCCAAGTTTTGAGCTATTTAATGATGTCTTCTACTGGTAGTGAGGGATTATCAAGCAAGTTGAGGGTTTTTGGGATGAAGAGATTCTCCTGCACCTTTCAGCTTTGCACAAAGAAGTACCTGAAGAGGTTATAACAGATAAGCTACTTGTTGCTCAACTAAAAGGAAAAGGAAAAGATGGAGGTTGAGATCCACCCAAGGCTAACTCAGAGGCTGGAGACACATCTGATGCTGCCAGGACTGAAGAGGATACTTTCATTGATATTATTTATGTTCTTAAACTTTTTTATGAGAACAATGATTGCTCTTGTGATTATATTAATAAGATGAACAATTTTGCTTATTTATGTGATGTTTCTTCTAATTTCAATATGCTTAATCATGATCATGTACCATTCATATTTGACATTAACTTAACAAACATGTGTTTATTTAATCTCATAACAAAAGAAAACCAAGAGAAATTTTATTGGTAACAAATATAACTCCTAAAGAGAGAAAGATTTGAGAGAATATTGAAAAAATACGAAAATTTATTTGCCTGGACCTATAAAGACACGCCGGGAATAGCTTGGGAAATTGTTAAACATGCCATCCCAACATAAGGTATAAACTAGTCAAGCCAAAACTTAAAAGGCTTAGACTAAAGTGAGCTAAAAAAAAGTTAAAGAAGAGGTTAGGAAGCAAATATAAGCCAAGTTTCTTAATGAAAGTTCAATACCCTACATGGTTGGCAAATGTAGTTCCTATGGCAAAGAAAGATTGAAGAGTTAGGGTTTGCATAGATTACAGGGATTTAAACAAAGCTTTCCCTAAGGATGATTTTCCTCTACCTCACATGGATGTTATAGTTAATAGTACAACTACCTATGCCATATACAACTTTGCAGATAGGTATGCTGGGCATAACAAGATTTTGAGCAAGTACATATGCCTATTGAGTCATGCCTTTTGGACTTAAAAATATAGGTGCTACCTATCAGAAGATGGCGACTAGGCAACTAGTGACTTGATTCATAAGGAAGTAGAGGTATATGTAGATGGCATGATAATCAAGTCAGTTACCCGATAAGGTGATTTTGAGGCATTGGAGAAGTTTTTCTAGAGATTCAACAAGTACAACTTTTACCTCAATCCAAAGAAGTGCATCTTTTGGGTCACTTTAAGAAAGCATTTAGGGCATGTAGTGAGATAGAAAGGTGTAGAGGTAAATCCCAATAAAGTGAGAGCCATCAAAGAGATACCAATGCCTAAAAAGGAAATGGAGGTTAGAGGGTTCTTAGGACGAATTTAGTACATATGCAGGTTCATAGCCAAATTGACTTTCATTTGTGAACACATATTAAAGCTACTTAAGAAGGATCAACCAGTGGTTTTGAATGAGAACTGTCAAAAGGAATTTGATACCATCATGGAATCCCTACTACATTCAATACCATAAGGGAATACCTGCTGCATTTGATACAATCAAGGTATACCTGCTGCATCTACTACGTACTAAAACTGCCTCAGGCATGTAGGTGCCTAGTTTTGGATCTGGCCATAGAACAAAGTTCAATAGGGGCAATGATGGCTCAATAAGATGACTTTGGGACTAAGTATACAACGTACTACCTTAGCAAGAAGTTTCTCTCTTTTGAAGCAAAGTATATAGAAGTTAAAAAGATTTGTCTAGCGGTCATATGGGCATCAAAGAAACCGAGACACTACTTCCATTCCTATAGGATACAAACTGTTGCTAAACAAAACCCACTTAGGTATTTGAAAAAAGGCCCCTCACTTTTGGGAAAAGTTGGAAGACGGATTATTCTCTTACAAGAGTTTGATATAGAATAAATTACTAGGAAGACCATTAAAGGGAGATCAGTAGTTGAGTTCCTAACTAGTCAATCATTAAAAGGTTAAGAGATGATATATGAGTTCCCTCATAAGAACATTGCAGCCATAATAGTTCAGGGTTGGTAGATATATTTTGATAGGGCTATGAGCAACAATGGAGTAGGAGTAGGAGCAATCTTAGTCAGCATAGAGGGAGAGAAAATTTCATTAGCCAAGAAACTAAGATACAAGGCTATGAATAACAAAGTCGAGTATGAAGCATGCATCTTTAGCTTGGAAGCCCTATTAGATGTAGGGGCAAAGTCTGCAAAAGTATTTGGAGATTCATCTTTGATGGTCTATAAAGTGAGGGGTGAATGGTCAGTGAAGGAAAATCAACTACTTCCCTATCTTAAATGTTTAAAAGTTCTAAGCAGCCAATTTAAGATTTGTACTTTTTGGTATGTGCCTAGAGAGGAAAATCAAATAGTTGATGCCTTGGCCACCTTGGTATAAATGTGGGATAATCTAAAAGAGGTAACTATGAAATCGGTGATGATTTCAAGTTCTGATAAGCCGTGTTTTAAAAAGGAGTAGATTATGGATATTGAGGTGGATGATGGAAAACCTTGGTACTATGACATCCGAAATTACTTGGAAAGGTCGGTGTTTCTTGAGGAAGCCACTAAAAAGGACCAAAGAATGATTTGTAAGCTATCAACTCAGTTCATTAATGTAGGAGGGAGTGCCCTATAAGAGACAGGCCGATAGAATACAGTTAAGGTGTTTAGATGAAAAGGAGGCAATGTGACACCCTACGTTTACTCATACATCTATATGATATGAATCATCATTGATGATGTCATGTTGTTATGTAGGTTAATTATTCTTTAATACCATTGCCTATGGCTAAATTTAAACAATCATTTCTTAACTTTATTTTAGTGCTGTTGGGTTACTATTTATTTGCAAAAATTTTCTATAGCATAACTACTTGTAAATTATGCTATCCAAACCTGTAAATTAACAAACAACACTCCCAAAAAACAATTTCCTCTTCCAATATTCCAACAATAGTTATGATACTCTTGATATCTATCACAATTCATTACCAAGCATTCATTACAAGAAGTTCACATACAACAACTATACTAGTATACATATCAAATGTTCATTAAAGTTTAGTATTCATTAACATATTATATAGTCATTTCTAAGTAACTACCATATTTACAGAAAAGCTAATATGTCCAAAAAGGGGTCCACATGTCTATGCCATACGTACCTCACTATATCCCTGCATGCAACCAAACAAACCACTCACTGCCTAGTGGTGGGTACAACTACACAAAATTACATTAACAAAATTACTATTTAACCCTAGTTAACACTTAATTAATTTAAAATTTATTCTCTTAATGCTTTACATCACCATTTAGTTCATCCCTAATTTATTTTTCTTACTTTTCTTACATGCTTCTCACTTAAGTGGAAAATTACAATTAGGTCCCTAAACTTTCTTTTCATCATATTTACCTTGTTTGACTCTAATTTTGACCCATTTTACTTCTTTTGACTTTTATTCCATTTTACATGTAAAATTTACATTTTAGTTCTTGTAATCACTTATAAAGTGGTAAACTATAGTGTAGTCCCTAAACTTTTCATCAACTATGATTTTGCCCTTCTTTACTAATTTGATTATTCTTACTTCTTTAACCACATTTTCAATGCAAATTTACATTTTTGCCCCAATTTTTTATGTAATTACATGTTTAACCTTTATGACTTATTCATTACATTTTTCACTTTATTTGTCAACTAATCATATATACGACATATTTTATGTATAATTTACCATTTAGTCCCTATTTTCTTGTATATTTACAATTTTGCCCCTAGTAGTGCTCAGTGAAAATTGTCAAACTCAATGTGTGGGCCGAGGGTTTTAGTGATACTAAATAGACTGGAGAGGGCACTTGGAGTGACCTAATTACTCCAAAATATATTGAGGGATCACCTGGGGTGATCAGCTCCTCAAATACAGATCTAATATGCATGAGGGATCACTTAGGGTGATCAACTCCTCATTGTTGACCTAATGTGTGTTAAGGGATCACTTGGGTTGATCAACTCCTCAATTGTGAGCCTAGTGTGAGTTGAGGGGCCACTTAGGGTGACCAACTCCCCAACTATGGACCTAGTTTAAGTTGAGGGATCAAATAGGATGATTAGCTCATGAACAAAATATCTAATGCTTTTTTTTCTCTTTCTGTTATGTATTTACATAGCGTTCCATTCATTTCACATCATGCCCACTTGTTTATTTGATCATTTCTCCTACATTTACACCTATCATGCATGTTTTGATGCTAAACATAAATAATATCATTCAAGTATGATGAAATCATGTCATAACCATAATGTATCCCATATGGCCACCATATGAACATAAGAATCCATCATGGTTTCTCACACATTATCATATCTTACATGCTTTTATAATCATTTTAAACCTTAGCATAATGATACACATTCAATTTTCACTAATAACCATTTTATACATAAATGAACATCATTATACAAATTTGCATTCCATTATGTCTAACTCAAATCTTGAATTCTAATCAATCATATTGGGTTTAGTCATCATCATATCACTCTTTTTATGTCAAATATCCCATAAATCATCAAATTTTCACATGGTGTATTTAGGACTACTATACATCCTCGACATTTTCCATTCCTTTTTAATTATTTTCATCATCAATTATTGTTCCTTCATGATATTTCATTATTATATCATGTTATCCTAAATTATGTCACCATTCTACCAAAGGTTCCATAGTTACATAATTGAAATTTAGGAAAAATTCAAGGAAAATACATGAAATTAAGTGTAGGATGCACTAACCTCAAAATAGCTTGAAATTGCTTATTCTTCCATTTTCTTGCCTTTTCCCCTTTTGCTCTTCTTCTCACTAAGTATTCCTCCTAATTAAAGCAATTCTCTCTCGCGGTAAATTCCCAATTTCCAAGCTTCTTTATGCTCCAATTTAATTTTTATGACAAAGAGGAGGTATTTTATGTGTTTAAATAATTTAGGGCTTAATATTTTGTGATAATTGAGAGAAGTGAGAAGAAAATTGTGGAATGTGAATATGCATGATAATTTCAATTTTGGGAGGAAGAGGGAGAGCAAATGGAAGATTTTTGGGGAGATTTGGAGAGAATTCTTCACATCCCTATTTTTTCTTTTAGTGTACCAAATGAAGGGCCAAGATTTGGTCATTTACTATTTCATCCAATGGCTTATTTTTTTAGCCTCTTTTCGTCACAATATTAATTCGTACACTCCTTTGGAAAACACCCTACATCTAAAGCCTTTATCATTCATTATACTATATATTTAAGTCATGCTATATTAGCTTATTAACCAAATTAAAATCTACATACATTCATATCACCTAATCCATCTAATCAATCAACCTATATATATATATAAGTTAAGTGCTTCTTACATCTTTCATGTACATTGATTTCATATGCACAATGACTCATTATGCAACCCATTATCATAATCATGCTAGATTCAACTATCTTAGTCTATTTACTATCATGCATAGCATTCCAACATATATGAATATAAGCATTCTAGCTCCTAGATGCATGCATATACTAGCATTCTCACTATGATCTTAATACAACATTATCTTCCATATGACATACATATATTATATAACTTTTTATACATATTAAACATGTTAAGAAACTTGTACAAAATTTATCAAAATCCCTACATCAACTTCTATAGACTGGTGTTCGCATGTCTTGATGCAGAGAACATTCCTCTGCAAAAGCCTTGGCTACAGAACCTACATGGATCAAATAACCCATGCTAAGTGATAGGGATTTATTTGAACCCTTAGTCATGCTAGATTGTGTATAGGATGAGTAAGGTATCGTTCTAAATGAAACTGAATAATTTTGTAATAAAATAACAAGAAGTAGATGGATAGGTAATGAATAAAATAGGAATCATGCATTTAATTTAATGACTAAACTACTTTAAATATATTAAGTTAATTTTGGATGATAGATGACTTAAAGGATGTTATGAGCATACATTATAACTAAGAGAAAAAATTTAATTTAAGAACCAGTAAAAACAATTGTATGAATGACATGATTGGAGAATTTAGCTAAAGTTCTTTAAAGCAACTCTCATTATCATTAAATGTGTTTTTATTTAGAGTATATAAGAATTCTCATGTCATTATAGAGACAAATAAAAATTATGAAGCTCTATGCCAATTCTTTAACCCCATAAAGTGAATTCTTTATCTCTAAGTAAACTCAATGCTTTAAGTAAATTCATTTGTTTTTCCATCAAAGAATTCCAACTCTCGTTGTGAATAAATTGACTAACATGCTAATTATGGTGATCAAGCATACATAGCAAATCAGTGCACACAAATGGATGTAAATCATACTTCATTCATAAAGAAAATAAACATGACTTAAATACATTCAACTACACAGTTATAATGTACAAAATAACTTAGCCAACTACACATTTGGAATAAAAATGAATAAGAGAAAGGAAACACCATCACTCCATAGAGTTTTACTTTCTGAATAGACCTTCTAATATATCTCTTATTTCTTTGGCTTTGCTCATTTATCATCATTTACAAAATAAGTAAAAGTGTTGCCTAAAATAACTAAATTGTTCTAAGAAAAACTAATAATTTTTTTCTATCCGCTCTTCAGAACTTCACTGTCATATTTATAGAGATTAACTCTACAAACATGTCCCTTCAGAATGGTTATCAATATAAAAAGTTTCCCTAAAAAGTCTTGATGGTTGGTGGAGAAATCGTGTGCTGAAAAATGATGTTGCTTGAAAAACAGTTGCCATTGCCGAAATGTGAATGCCTTCACGAGTCGTGATCCTCCATATATGTTTTTACTTGTGAACAATTTGCCCCTCTCATGAATGCTTGTTTGACTCATGAAGAATTGCTGCTCACACTACCGAGTCATAAAGCCTTTCATGATTCGTGCAACCCTTTCTTCTGCTTCGCTCATGAAGCTTTTCACATGTCATGCATATTTGTTTAGGTCATGAATCTCATCATGATTCGTAAGCCTCCTCCTCCTTTTTTTGTCATTTCCTCAAGATTTCTTCATATTTGCACCTAACTTATCATATAATACAGATAAACACATAAAGCAAACAAAAACATATAAAATATACATAATATTACACACTTAGCTACTTAAATAAAAGAAAATACACACTAAATAATAGACCATTTTACATGGTATCAAATTCCCCACACTTAAATCTTGCTTGTCCTCAAGCAAGAGAAAAAGAATGAGAAAATTTAATTCCAAGTTATACTATAAAGCATTACTCAATATGCACTTTGAATAGGATTAAAATGAAATCCAAAAACCTAAAACACTCAAAAATATCAGTAAATCAAATCTTAAAACATGTATTCTAAATTAACAAGTCACCTAAGTTTACTGAGCCCAACATCAAGAATATAGAGTCTCAAAACTAACCATGCTCAAGAGAGAACATTGCTCATAGAACTTAGGATTCTAAGATTACTAATTGCATTTTTAGGACCATTTGCAAGCACTCATACCCTTAATCCATTCTCATGGCATTTTTAGACTTTACTTTTTTTTTTCTTTTTTCTTCTTCTTTTTTCACATGTTAACTTAGGTATACTTTTAAACTTTATCCCATGAATTTAAAGTAGCAAGAAAATGTAGCATTGGGTGCGTTTTACGCTCCATCCCATACTTTATTAAAATTTTTGGATATGCATCTTGCTTTTATTTTATTTCTTTGAACATTTTTTTTATTTTTTTTACTAGTCCTCATCCATTATTGAAAAGCCTAAGGGTAAGTATTATGACTATAGTTTCCATGAGGCAACTAGAATCATAAAATCTTAAACTAAATGATCAAATACTAATCTTAAAGCATAGTTAGTAAATAGACTAAATAACCTAAAATGTTGAAAGAAGTAAAATGAGATAACTTGAAAACACAAAACACATGCCAAAAGCCTTGAAAAACTAATCAAATGAGCATAAAAGGCAAATGACTTAACAACCTATAGTATATACAAAGTGAACAATGCTTATAATAAAACCTACTGAAAAGTTTAGTCTAAATGAAGAAAAAGATACACAAACAAACACACATACAACTATAATGTAAAACAAAACATGCAACACACAACATACTCTTCCCCACACTTAAAACAAACATTGCCCTCAATGTGAAGAAACAAAACAAAAAAAAAAGAAAAGAAAAAAAACTAAAGAATATAGGAAAGAAAAATCCCCTAAAAATCATGGTGAAGGTGGAGGAGAGGACACCACATAGCCCGATTAGGCAATGAAGGTATCCACCTTGTGCTCAAGTCATCGTTGATGGTGAACCAATTGTGTAGTAACTTGCTCCAAACATGTTAGTTGATGCTAAATGGTGGACTGAGTTTGCAACAATTAGGTGAACATGGAATGAGTGGTAGTTGAAGAAGATCCAATAATAGGTGAAACATGTCACTAGGGACATCATCCATGGTATCATCACTTTGTCCCTGCTCCTCTTACCTTACCTCATCCGAAGTGCTCTCCAGAGCAGTTTCTTGTGGAGCAGAAGTCCCTGCAAGGTCCTTCTGACAAGATCATGAAAGCGGTGGAATGAATTGAAAGGAATTGTTAACAACCTCACCCAAAACAAAAACGTGTTTAGAAAAATATAAACATGGAAGCACATGATCATAAGTACGTAAGTCAATGTCAAGACGCCTATGAATAGCAAATATTACTTGACCATATGTGAGAGGAGACTTTGGACGACCAACATAGTACATTAACTAATTAAAAATCCAATAAGACTAACAAACTAATTTGCGATTATGCACACACCATATCAAAAAAACTCGTGATGGGAGACTCTATTAAATTCAAGTTTGTTAAAAACAATATAAGCAAGGATCTTATGCAAAATCCAATATTTTAAATCCGTGATGAACATGGACTTAATCTCTCTAGCCCTAAATGGTGTGGTCAATCCAGTTAGAAAATTCCAAAATGCATTAGGTCTATAAATCTTAGGAGGATCACATAATCCAGTTTGTTTGAAGCCAAAAATTCGATGCATTATAAAATAGGTAAGTGTATAATCTGTACCATTTAAACGAAAGTCCAACAGCCTAGAATTTTCTACATTTTCCTTCAAATTGGTATAAAATTCTAAAACTAAATCAATATAGAAATGCTCATGTATATTGACAAAACATAGCAACCCACATTGAGACAACATGTCATTGACAACATCAAGCATACCTACTTGTTCAAGGAAAGAGTCTGGAAAATACTTACATTGTGAGATAGCCTTATCCTTGAGAGCAAGAAATTGATTACCTTCATGAACAGAAGAAATGATAAATCGAGCACCAAATTGGGGTTAGAAAATTTTAGGTTGGGCCTCATCTCCCACTTATTGTCCTCTTGAAGATGATGGGTTATTTGTTTTCACCATGATGGAAAAGGAAAAAGATAGAGGAAAAAGAAAGGAAAAATCGTAGAAGTAAAAGAAGAAGAAAAGGAAACACACATAGAGGAAATACAGGAAAGAAGATGAAGCAAGAGAATAGAAGAATAAAAGAAAAAAGAAAAAGGAAGACAAATGCACGAGTGAAGAAAGAAAGAAAATATGGGAAATAAAATAGGTAACAACAATATTTATAGAGAAAGTAAGAGGGAATAATAAATGACAGTGAAAAGTCACGTTGTTTCACAAACCCTAATGGCAGTTGTAACTCCCTCTTTTATTATTTTTAAATTAATTAATTTTTGTTAAATGAAATTAGAACACAATATGGGACTAGTTAAGATGAAAAATAAATAAAATAAAGAAGAAAAGAAAACAAAGGAATCAATAAAAAACAAAATGAGAATCACGACACGTGAAGATGTGGAATAGTGATTCACAACTCGAGCACATATTCATGACTCGTGAAATTTTTTTGTCTATCTTACTCGTGAAGCCACTCATGAGTCAAACAAAAGTGTAGGACTCATGAAAGGGTTTGCTTAGCACTCATGAATATTTTCATGAATCGAACCTCACTCGTGAATGTGTCCCTATGATGCAACTTTTTTGCAAAAAATACTTAAAATGATCCAAAATTCAAGAAGACAAGATAGTTATTAAACAATAAAAACTAAAACTATAAAATAAATAAAGCAAAATAAAAAAGTAACCATAAAACTAATAAAATCTAAACTAAGAAAACTAATCATAAACACAAAAATATGTTTATGCAAGAGAAGAAGTCAATAAAGAAACCGTTTGGGTAGGAACTAATATATCACCAATGAAATAAGGCTTTAATCTATGTCCATTAACCTTAAAAACCTCTCCTTTATCATTAGCAATATCAATAGCCCCATAAGAATAAATTTAGACCACCTTGAAAGGACCCGACCATCTCGATTTTAATTTACTAAGAAATAGCTTCAATCTTGAATTATACAACAAAACTAAATCACCAACCTTAAATTCTTTCTTTAATACATGCTTGTCATACCATAATTTATTTCTCTCTTTATATAACTTAGCATTTTCATAAGCATTCATATGAAGCTCCTCAAGTTCTTGTAATTGAAGCAATCTTTTCCTACCAACTTATTGCATATCAAAGTTCAATACCCTAGTTGCCCAATAGGCTTTATATTATATTTCAACAAGTAAATGGCAAGATTTACCATAGATCAATTGATAAGGAGTAAGGCCTATGGAGGTTTTAAAAGCTGTTCTATATGCCTAAAGAGCATCATCTAGCTTAAGGGTCCAATCCTTTCTTGATCGAGAGACTGTTTTCTCCAATATCCACTTAAGCTATCTATTGCTAATTTCAACTTGCCCACTAGTTTGAGGGTGATAAGGTGTAGCAATTTTATGAGTTACATTATATTTCTTCAATAATTGCTCTATAACCTTGTTACGAAAATGAGATCCACCATCACTAATAATTGCCTTAGGTGTTCCAAATCTAGGAAAAATAACTTTCTTAAGCATTTTCTTGACTATCTTAGCATCATTAGTAATGGTTGGAATTGCTTCCACCCATTTTGATAAATAATCAACCAAAACCAAAATATATCTATTACCTAAAGAACTAGGAAATGGTCCTATAAAATCCATACCCTAAACATTAAATAATTCAACTTCTAAAATACCATTTAAAGGCATCTCATTCCTCTTAGACAAATTTCCCATTCTTTGGCACTTATCACAACTGAGCACAAATTCTTTTACATCCTTAAACAATATGGGCCATAAAAACCCAGCTTGCAACACCTTGGAGGCTGTCTTAGAAACTTAAAAGTGACCAACTACAGCATATAAATGACAATGAGCCACCACATCACTCACCTCCTCATGAGAAATACACCTCCTAATCAGCCCATCAGCATGTCTCCTATATAACAAGGGTTCTTCCAAATAGTAAAATTTAACATCATGAAGGAATTTCTTCCTTTGCCTATAATTTAGACCACAAGGAAGCACACAACTTACCAAATAGTTTGCTATATTAGCAAACCATGGAACATCCCTTGAAACTACACTAAAAAGATGTTCCCTATGAAAAGCTTCATCAATAGGTACCCCATCATCACTATCCTTCAAGACACATTGGGTTAACCTAGATAAATGATTAGCAACTAAGCTCTCTTTCCCTTTCTTATCCTTTATTTCCCAATCAAACTCTTGTAACATTAAAATCCATCTTAACAACCTAGGCTTAGCATCTTTTTTAGTCAAGAGGTACTTGAGGGCAGCATGATTAGAATAAACAATGACTTTTTGCCCTACAAGATAAACCCTAAATTTATCAAATGCATAAACAATGGCTAAGAGTTCTTTTTCAGTCGTAGAGTAATTAATTTGGGCATTATCTAGTAACTTACTAGTATAATAAATAACATAAGGCTTCCCATCAATTCTTTGTCCTAAAACAACCCTAACAACATAATTACGAGCATCAAACATTAATTCAAATGGTTGTTCCCAATTCGGTGGTTGTAACACCGGTGAAGTGACAATAGCATGTTTAAGAGTTTCAAAGGAATTAAGACATGCCTTATCAAAATTAAAATCAACTTCTTTGCCTAGTAATGTGCACAAAGGTTTAGCTATCTTAGAAAAATCTTTTATGAACCTTCTATAAAATCCATCATGACCTAAAAAGCTTCTAACATCTTTAGCATTTTTAGGAGGAGGCAAATTAGCAATAATTTCAATTTTAGCGCTATCAACCTCAATCCCCCTATTAGAGACTAAATGTCCCAAGACAATACCCTCTTGTGCCATGAAATGAAACTTCTCCCAATTTAAAACCAAACCATACTCCATACATCTATCAAGCACCTTTGAAAGATTAGATAAATAATTTTCATACGTAATGCCATACACACTAAAATCATCCATAAAAATTTCTACACATTAATCGATAAGATCACTAAAAATAGAGAACATGCATCTTTGAAAGGTGGCTGGAGCATTACAAAAACCAAAAGGCATCCGCCTAAATGCAAAATTTTCATATGGGCATGTAAAAGTTGTCTTAGATTGATCATGTGGATGTATAGGTATTTGATAAAAACCACTTAGACCATCTAAGTAAAAAAATAAGAAAAATTAGCTAATCTTTCAATAACTAGATCAATAAAAGCCAAAGGAAAATGGTCCTTCCTTATAGCCTTATTCAATTTCCTATAATCTACACACATACAATAACCCATAATAGTCCTAGTAGGAATTAAATCATTATTATCATTATAAATAACAGTTAAGCCACCCTTTTTGTGGACAACTTGTATATGACTCACCCAGTTACTATCACTTATGGAATATATTATGCCATTATCAAGTAATTTAATGATTTGCTTCCTTACTACCTCTTTTAGAGTTGGATTAAGCCTTCTTTGACCTCCAATTGAAGGTTTAAAATCCTCCTCTAACCAAATCTTATGCATGCAAATTTTTGTGTAATCCTTTTGAAATCACTTATAGAGTATCCCATGGCATTTCTATGAGCAAGCAAAATATCACGTAAAGCACTCACATTTTCCTTATCAATTGAAGAATTAACAATGAAAGGTAATTGAAATTTTGAATCCAAATAATCATACCTTAATCTTGAAGGTAAAGGCTTGAGTTTAAGTTTAACTTCCTCATTGGATGTCTTTGATGGCATAGCCTCATCCTTTCTCAAAAACTCAAACTTTGAGAATCTTGATGAAAAGGGTAAGGGGCAACTTGCAAAACCTCATCACAACTTTCATTTAAACTATAATGTGCAATAGGATTTTGACTAACACAATTATTAACAACATTATCAATGCACTCATCAAGAACATCATAAGCATCAATTCTACTCACCACTTCTATTGGTGAAGACTTAACCATCCCAAACACATTAAACTCAATCGTTTTGCCATTAACCTCAAGAGATATTTTTCTATTTTTCATATCAAAAACAACCCCAATAGTAATTAAGAAAGGCCTACCAAATAAAATAGGAATTTCAAGATCCTCATCCATTTCAAGCACAACAAAATCAGCAAGTATCATAAATTTACCCACTTTGGTAGGGACATTTTCAAGTATGCCTATAGGGTGTGAAATAGACTTATTTGCCATAGATAAAAACATGTTAGTAGGTTTAATTCACCTAAATCAAGCTTTCTATAAATAGAATAAAGCATAAGACTAACACTAGCACCCATGTCACATAAAGCCTTATCAAAATGAGTTCTACCTATAACACAAGGAACCGTAAAATAACCCAGATACTTTAACTTAGGTGGATACTTAGAATACATGGCTTTAGACTCTTCTATCAAGGAAACATAACCATGTTCTTCAAGTTTACCCTTGTGACTTATAATTTCTTTTAAAAATTTTACCCATGAAGGCATATCCTTAATTGCATCCACAAAGGATATAGTTATAGTAAGTTCCTTCAAATAATCCAAAAACTTGCCAAATTGTTTATCAAGATTCCTTCTAATAAGTCTTTAAGGAAAAGGTAAAACATTTAAATTAATCTTAGGGTCATTTTCCCTAGATAAAGTCATCTTTTCCTTAGATTCATTAGACTGCTTCCTTACATCATCATTTTTCCTAGCTTTTAAAGCATGCTCATCATCCACAACAAAATCATCATCAGCCCCAATATCACTCTCAATCTTTTTGCCACTCTATAACATAACAGATTGAATGGATTCATGAGGCAAAAATTCTAGTTAACTTAGGAGTTTGCCTAATTATTTAGCACTAGAAGTGGCCTGTTGAGCCAATTGGGTTTCAAGAACCTTATTGTGGGTAACAAGTTGGTCAATTTTTGTATTTATATGCTTAAATTGCTCCTCATTTTGTTTGTTAGTGGTCATTTGATGGTTAACAAATTGCTCCATTAAATTCTCAAGATGGGATTTAGGTTGTTGGGGGTTAACAGGTGGTTTGATTGGGAAAGCTAAAGTGTTTGGTATTTTAGTCATAAAACTATTATTTAGAGGGTTCAATTGGGCATTTGGGTTAGACCAAGAAAAACCCGGATGGTTCCTCAATTGAGGATTATAATAATTAAAATTTTGACCCATCCTATGATTATAACTACCTTAGACAAAACTTACATCCTCATTAGACACCTCACTACAATTAACATACATATGAGTTCCACAACATTTTTCACATACTTGACTAACATTTTCAATATTAGATTGAGAATTGCTTACCAACTTAGTCAAGATTTCAACTTTGGCCGTCAATAGATTAATGGAATCTAATTCCAAAAATCCCATAGCCTTAGCCATCGTGGGTTCTTCTCCCATGTAGCCTTGTGAGGCAAATTCCTCTAACAAAATTTCAGCTCTCTTGGCGATTTTCTCTATCCATTTTCCACCTGAAGTAGCATTTATAATATTTCTATTTTCTTCCATCAGTTCATTGTAAAAGATTTGAGGAATCATCCAATCCGGCAAGCTATGGTGAGGACATTGTTGTTGGAGTTCCTTAAATCATTCCTAAGATGAATAAATAGTTTCATTAGCCAATTGTTTAAAAGTAGTTATTTGATTTCTAAATTTTGCTGTTTTATGTTGTGGAAAATACTTATGAAGAAAAGCCTTTTTAAATTGATCCCAAGTAGTGATTGTCTCACTTGGTATACTAGCAAGCCAAATTTGTGCTTTTTCTTTTAAAGAAAATGAAAATAGCCTAAGTCTTATAGCATCATTACTTACTCCATTAATTTTAAATATAGCACAAACATTAAGAAAAGCAAGGACGTGAGCATAAGGGTCTTCCCCTTGCAAACCTCTTAACTGGTTATTTTACATCATTTGTATGACTACCGATTTAATGTCAAAGTTGTTGTTGGTGATAGCCGATGCCACCATTCCTTCAAAACTTTTCAAGATATTGGGCATGGCAAAATCTCTAATAATACTCCTTTCTTGATCCGCCATATTTCTAATATTGTGACTTTTCTCCAACTTAGCCCTTTGTTCTTCTTCTAATTGCAATCTAAGTTCCTCTTATTGTTTTCTTCTAAGTTCCCTGCACAAAATCACAAGAACTTTTAGTCTAAGATAATTATAACAAAAACTCTAATACTTTTACAAAGAATAAAACAAAAAATATAAAAATTCATACATCAAAATAACTAATTAATATCATACAATCCTTAAGCAACTACTACTTTATTTTAATCAATAAAAATTCATTTAAACCATTCCCTAACAATGGCGCCAAAATCTGATAGGGATTTATTTAAATCCTTAGTCATACTAGACTGTGTATAGGATGAGTAAGGTATCGTTCCAAAGGGAACAAAATAATTTTGTATTGAAATAACAAGAAGTAGATGGATAGGTAATGAATAAAATAGGAATCATGCATTTAATTTAATGACTAAACTACTTTAAATACATTAAGTTAATTTTGGATGATAGATGACTTTAAGGATGTTATGAGCATAATTATAACTAAGAGAAAAAATTTAATTTAAGAACCAGTAAAACAATTGTATGAATGACATGATTGGAGAATTTAGCCAAAGTTCTCTAAAGCAACTCTCAATGTCATTAAAGGTGTTTTTATTTAAAGTCTATAAGCATTCTCATGTCATTATAGAGATAAATAAAAATTATGAAGCTCTATGCCAATTCTTTAACCATTTAAAGTGAATTCCTTATATCTAAATGAACTAAATGCTTCAAGTAAGTTCATTTGTTTTTCCATCAATGAATTCTAACTCTCGTTGTGAATAAATTGACTAACATGCTAATTATGGTGATCAAGCATACATGGAAAATCAATGCACACAAATGGATGTAAATCATAATTTATTCATAAAGAAAATAAACATGACTTAAATACATTTAACTACATAGTTATAATGTACAAAAGAACTTAGCCAAATAGACATTTGGAATAAAAATGACTAAGAGAAAGGAAACATCATCACTCCCCAAAGTTTTACTTTCTAAATAGACCTTCTGATATATCTCTTATTTCTTTGGCTTTGCTCTTTTGTCATCATCTAAAAACTAAGTAAAAGTTTTGCCAAAAAGTACTAAATTGTTCGAAGAAAAACTAATATTTTTTTCAATCCCCTCTTCATAGCTTCACTGTCATATTTACAGATATTAACTCTACAAACATATCCCTTCAGAATGGTTGTCAATATAAAAAGTTTCCCTGAAAAGTCTTGATGGTTGGTGGAGAAATCGTGTGCTAAAAAATGATGTCACTTGAAAAACAAGTGCCATTACCGACTTGTGAATGCCTTCACGAGTCGTGATCCTCCACATATTATTTTACTTATGAACAATTTGCCCCTATTATGAATGCCTGATCGACTTGTGAAGAATTGTTGCTCACACTATTAAGTCGTGAAGCCTTTCATGACTCGTGCAACCCTTGCTTCTGCTTCACTCATGAAACTTTTCATGTGTCATGCATATCTATCCGAGTCATGAATCTGTTCATGACTTGTAAGCCTCCTCTTTTTTTTTTCTCATTTCCTCAAGATTTCTTCATATTTGCACCCAACTTATCCTATAATACAGATAAACACATAAATCAAACAAAAACATATAAAATATACTTAATATTACATATTTAGCTACTTAAATAAAAGAAAATACACACTAAATAATAGACCATTTTACATGGTATCACTAAGCTATACAATTTAGTGAAGATAATAAATATGAAAGACAACCACTCATAGTGATTGTTAGATTCATTTAATCACACATAATTTAAAAATATTTAAAGTAACATATAAAGGATAAGCTTATGAAAAAAATATAATGATTTTTGTCAACAATGTATTCCTACATTTAAATTAGCCTCCATAAACTCTAACACTTCATAAGATGATCTATACATATATAAATAATCAAAAGAATATAATACTTGCATAAAAAACTCAGTTAATCATGATATTCCATAAGTCATATGCCTTGTTATACTCTAACTAGCTATGATGTATTTATACTGTAACTTAGCCTACTTAAGTTCTAAAGGTGGATAATGGGAACGGTAGATACCCGAGGGTATCAAAATGGTGGATATCCGAGGATATCAAAATTATAAACCTAAACAAGGCGATTGTATAGTGGATCAGTCAAATGGACCTAAACAGGTCAATTAACAACCTAAACGGCTTTTTATGATCCAACCAGATCAACTATACTTTAGACCTAAATAGGTCGATGGTGCCAACTACAATATCCCTATAGGCGCCTATCTATCCACAATTGAACTTTAAGTGCAGGCAATACTCTATTTAATTCTCTTTTCATATAGCATACTTGCATTTAACTAATCAATTTGCACATGTACATTAATAGGATAGCTATATTATTGCCACGGCGTAATTATATACGCAAATTCAAATAATGCTTCATATACTTTATAATCATGCTATCATCAAATATCACATGATGTACCATACTTGTTCAAGTGCTCATCATGAACATGCCTTAACATAAGAACTTTACATTATAATATATCATATGTATATGATCATGTAAAAAGATTCATAATCACTAGTATATGTATATACACATGAATTCATATAGGCATATAACAATACAAGTATGAACCATTGAGCATAAATCATCATAATAAGTACTTTAGCATGTTATCATTAAGGCACTACATGTGAACATGGTCACACTAATGTGTTCCTCATTTCATAGTATAAGTGCATAATAAAATACATATTTACTCTTCATAGGAGTACATGCCTATAAATAATTTTACATATAACAAGCAAGTATAAAAATTCAATAACATATGCATATTTAATATAATTGTTAACAATCTTTACTTACATACATATATGAGTATGTATATATATATATATATATATATATATATATATATATATGAAATTTTATCAATAATCATATCATATGTCTACACAACTTTACACAGGGGCAGCATTATGGATCCAACTTAGGTGCTCTTTTTGAATTACAACATGTTATTTTTAGGCTAAGTGACCTACTACAAATTCATTCCCCTGCATTTCTAGTTTCTAAAAAATCCAAATTCATCACAATATCAAATTTATAAATCCAGATATTCAAGAAACACTGTAGGTTGTTCATAAACTCAAAAACAATTATTGTTACCACTTGAAAAATTCATAGAATAAAATGGGGAATGAATCAACCTAACCTTCCTTTAATAAAGTTCTGCTCCTAGGCATCTAGTTTACCGAGAATTTGTTAGAGAGTATGCCCTAGAGCCTATGTAATAAGGATGTATTTCATATGTATGAACTCATATTCTTAATAAAAGACATCATTCATTTATTAATGTTATGTTTAAATACATGAGTTTTTAAATCTTAAATGAATAAATGAAGTCCTAGATATTATAAACACAGTGCAAAGGCAATCATGAAAGTGTTCATGATGTGAGATGTCTATTGCATGCAAATGTGATAATATCTAAATATTCCAAGTCATAGAATTAACAAGATAGGACATTGTTAAGTTGGACAGACTAGCACATGTTATGCTTTTTGAATAGTTCAAGCAGTGATTCTCATAACTATGATTATGAAAGATGATCGAAGCTAACATATGGATGCTTGTTAGAAGAACAAGTTCATTAGAGACCTGTAAAGAGAATCCTCACATGGATATTGAATATATGACAGTGAGGAATCTCTTTATAGCGGTTGTGTAAGTATCCTTAGACTTGAGATCACCAAGGTTATCTTAAGTAGCAAGTGATATACTTTGACTCTATAACTGATTACCTCTAACTGGGGGTGAACATAGTTAGGAGGTTGGGTATATCATGACCTACTTGAAGATAGTTGAGTGATTGACAAAGGATTCACCATCCAAGATTTATTAAGGGAAGTTATCTCGGATGATTTTATATAATTACCTTGTTCAGAGAATCTCTAGCCAGAGAAATATGCCAAGATGGATAGGGATCCATGAAGGGCATTTTGGGAATAATGGTTAAATCAATAGAACATACATAATTAGTTTTATTTGAGTTGATAGAAATCCATACTCAAAATCTAATTGAGATAAGGGTGGTGAAAGGAGTAATTGCACGGTAACTGTTTCTATGGAAGGTTATAGTCAAACCACTTGACTTTCCTGACGTTTTGGTAGTCATGATGCCTAGATAGAGGCCATTCATGACTTGTATAATAATGTTTCATATATAACAATAGGGATTGATAAAATTTATTTAAAGAAGTTTAAATCATGTGAGTTTTGAATAGAACTCATAATTACATATTATACTGCCAACATAGATAGGAACCCAATAGGTCACACACATATAGAGTAAGGGATAAAATGGTAAAATGATAAGGATAATAATATTTTATATTATTATGGGATGAGAGAAATGAATAAGAGAATAATTAATTATGATCAAGTATAATTGTTTGCAAAACTTTTTAGAAATGTTCTGCAAAATAGACTTAATTGAAATATTGTATTTCATAATTAATTATTATTGGAATATAAGTATTATAGGGCTGATATAATAATTAATGGATCCATTGGAGGAATTAAAAGAGGTCCAGAGAATTGGTTTTGGCGCATAAACCCTTTAGAGGAAGGGTTACATGCCAAATCTAGATATAAGGCCTTAAAGGCCTAATTCTTGGACCAAAATAAAATAAATATATTTTATAAGAGTTATGGAGCCTACATATTTAATTTGGATGGATTTGAAATAAATTTGGGTAATTAAATCCAAGTGTATGCACAAAGGGCCTAGTTTGTGGGTTTTGTGCATAGTCTTTTGTGAAAGGATTTAAATTGGATTTAATTGAGCCTAAATAAACTATTAATAATTTTAGAAGCCCATTTAATATTTCTCCTGAAATTTAAAAGATCCCAATCCCATTATGAAGTTGGATTTTTAACCTAGCTATAAAAAATCCAAGTGATGGGGATTTTAGGGTTAAGTGAACAATTAGGAGAAAGAAAATTCTCTCTCTCAAAAAACCCTAACTGCCACTCCCTTGCTAGCATCAAGGGGAATTCGGCCATCCTTGTGGTTCCTCCATTCTTGGTTCATTTATTCCTTCTCTAGGGTGGATTACTAATTGGAGGTGTTCAACTTTGGACACTATGGTTTGCGACAACCCGATGAGAAGGAAAATCAACTGTTTAACAAAAATCAAAGGTGATTTTTCTTATCTCATTAATATTTATATTGTAAATTCATGGCATGATCAGATCTATTGGATACAAATTTTAAATTTTGCTTATGTATGTGATGCATGTAACCGATAATTCCCAACAGAATTTTACAGCATAGCTTTTTAACTCCTCAACCAAAATTTATGAATGAAATACCACAATTTGCTCCTTAACAGTGCAACCAATTTCCACAAATTTCAAGCTAACATTATATATTCATACAAACAAAATTAGACAATGCTTCCTTCATATAAATGACCATTATACAAGGAGTTATATCATATTTTCCAGAAGCTGTTCTAGACCCAAAATTAGTAGTCCTCTACAATTTCAAGTGAAATTATGATTTTTAGCCCTAAGTTGCTCTACAAAGTTATAGGTATATTACTTATGTAAAGTATAAAATTAAAATTATTTTAACTTAAGCTTCCCATATCAATTTATGCTTAAATTACAGCAACTAGTTTTTGATGCTTCTATGCTTCTTCTTATCAATCCTCATACAAAATTTATGTTCAAAATCAATTGATCAACCTACCATATAACAAATCATTTTTTTCTTCTCCATTTAACCACATACATACATGAGGGTCCTTAGAATCCCATACCTTGGCCAAAAATCCCCTAGCCTCAATCTTGTGCCTTCCACTTTTATTTGCTCTTCCAAACATCTTCTTCTCTTTTCACAACAATTCATTCATTTAAAAAGAATTTCCAGCATTTTACTTACTAAAACCACAACCAAAAATAAAAAGAAGATGAAGAAAGAGATGATGAACTATCAAATTGATATTCTTACCTTAATGTTTGCACTAATTGCTCCTGATTAATTTTCACATGCAATGATTTCTTCAAATATTTTCTTCGATGTTTAACAATGGATGAATGAGATGAGATGAGAGAGAAATTTTTGTAATTCCTCATGCATTTTCCATCCCTCTTTCTCTCTCTTCACCTAATGATGACTACTTATAAAGGTAAGGGAAAATTCCCTCTTCAATCCTTTCTCTTTTTGCATGTTTCACTAAAGCCTCTCACCTTTTTACATGTTGTAAATTGACCTCCCCTTTTATTCCTTCTCTTAAATCAACCTCTCAATTTATACCATTAATCACAATTAGCCCTTAAGATGCCATATTTACAAATTTACCCTAAAATTTATACTTCATACTTCAATTATACCCTTAAATATTATTAAACTAGAATTCAAAATTTTACTTTTATGCAATTTTTATAATATATTGAATTATCACTTGTCCCATACCTTATGTTAAATTCACAATCTAAATTTAATCTCAATTAATTATAACTCTATTAAAATCATGAATTTCTAACTAGGGTCATTTTAGGGGTTTCACAAATCTCTCCCCCTTAAGGATTTTCGTCCTCAAAATTCATACATATTTCAAATAATTGAGGATATTATTCCCTCATGGCTGCCTCTAGTTCCCAAGTTACTTCTTGTACACAATGATGTTGCCAAAGTACTTTTTCCAGAGGGATTTGCTTGCTCCTCGAATGTCTGATTTCCCTAGCTCTGATTCCTTTCATTTCCTCATCATATAAGAAATTTAGTTGTACTTGAATATCTTGAACCTGAAGCTTATATGACTCATCTGAGCAATATCTTATAATCATAGGCACATGAAAAAATCATGAAGCTTGGCTAATTCCTTAAGAAGAACCAATCTATAAGCCACTGGTTCGACACTTTGAAGGATTTTATATGGACCAATGAACCTCAAAGTGAGCTTTCCCTTTTTTCCAAATCTAAGCACCTTTCTCTATGGAGATACCTTTAGAAATACCTTGTCACCCACTTAATACTTGATATCCTTTCTCTTCAAGTCAGCATAGGATTTTTGTCTATCACTAGCTTCGTTCAGCCTCTGTTTGATAACTTAAACTTTTTCCTCTGTATCCCTACCAAGGTCAGGACCCATTATTTTGCATTCAGTTAACTCAGTCCAACAGACTGGAGTTCTACATTTCCTGCCATACAAAACCTCATATGGTACCATTTGAATAGTCTTCTGATAACTATTATTGTAGGCATATTCCATTAAAGCCACATATTTGTCCCAACTTCTAGAAAACTCAAAAGCACATATCCTCATAATATCTTCTAAAACATGAATAACCCTTTCAAATTGTCCATATGTTTGAGGATGAAAAGCTGTACTATACTTAAACTGTGTTCCCAAAGCTTGCTATAGACTCTACCAAAATCTTGATGTAAACCTTGGATCTCGATCAGAAATTATGGATACAGGTATACCATGTAACCGTACAATCTTATTCACATATAATTCTGCAAGCTTGTCCATTGAATAATCCGTTCGAACCAGTATAAAGTGAGCTACTTTTGTTAACTTATCCATTATCACCAAGACAATATTATATTTTCTTTGAGTAAGAGGAAAACTGGTAACAAAATCCATGGTAATGTCTTCCCACTTCCACTGTGGAACCGGAATGGGATTCAAAAGACCTAAAGGAAACTGATATTCTCCTTTCACTTGTTGACATGTTAAACATTTAGAAACATATTCAATAATATCTTTTATCATGCCAGGCCATCAGTAAAATTGTTACAACCCTTATTACATCTTGTTCCCACCTGGATGCATAGTAAATGCAGTATTACGCGCTTCATGCATTAATATCCTTTTCACTTCTTTGTCATCAGGAACACACAATATGTTATGGTAGTATATACTTCCATCCTCTTTCACTATAAAACCTAATTGACTTCCATCACATACTGCTTTCACCATCTGTTACAACCTTTCATCATCCTTCTGAGCATCTAATACTATTTGCCTGACCATGGGCCTAGCTTTAAGTTGTGCTAGTAATGCACCATTCGATGCAAATTTCCATCTGTACTGCTTTAACATCAATGCCGCCATTGTCTTACGACTCAAGGCATTGGCAACCACATTTTCCTTTCTTGGATGGTAATCAATTATGCAATCATAATCTTTGAATAACTCTAACCACCTTCGCTACCTCAAATTAAGCTCTTTTTGATTAAGTAAGTATTTGAGGCTTTTATGATTAGTATAAATTCTACATTTTTCACCATACAAGTAATGCCACAAAATCTTCAAAGCAAAAATCACAGCTGCCAATTCTAGGTCACAAGGTGTATGAGATACAAGGAAAATCAACTGTTCAACAAAAATCAAATGTGATTTTTCTTATTCCCATTATTATGTATATTGTAAATTTATGGCAAGATTAGATCTATTGGTTAAAAATTTTAAATTTCACATATGTATGAGATGCATGTAATCGATAATTCCCAACATGGTATCAGAGCCTCGATATTGCCATGAATCCACAATTCTATATTTTGCAGAATCATTTTATTTTTTAGTTATTTATTTCATGAGCTTTAAAATATTAGATTTGATTGTTCGTGAATGAGAAATATTGATTTCTGGATATATGTGATCAAATATATAAAACAAAAAATAAAAGCGATCCTTTTGAGAAAAGAGTCATTGTGGATAGCGTGTAGGGTTTTATTTTTCAATAAAGTTAGGGGCTGTTCAAATTAAAATTTTTATTAATCCACTCTAAAATTATTTTTATGATAATTTATATGTTTAATATGTGATATTAAGCCATAGGATCAAACAAAATTAAAATTGAACAAGTTTTGTTTGTAAACTAGTTTAGTCAAAAACTTCGATAAATTGGTGTTTTTCATGTGTTCTTGGTATGTTCTTGGTGTGTTCATGTTTAGAACAATTTTTAATATTCTAAATCTGATATATTAATGTGTTTTTAATTAATTGGATTAATTAAAATTTGCCTTGAATTAATTGGATTAATTTTAATTCATTAAAACCACTTAATGGGCTTAATTATGTTTACGAACTTGGTTTAAATTAGTGAATGACTAAGTGGCCCAAGGAGCTGATTTAAATTAAATATTATAGAGTTTAATTAAGTTTATTAATGTGTTTTAAGGGCTGGAGTGGTCTTGGCTTATTCCAAAAGGCCCAAATGGTCTAATAGACACAAAACTAGTTTGTGTGTGAGCACACTTTAAGTTTTATTATGTGGGTTTCGGCCTACCCTTATTTTAAGCCTAAAATTAATTTTTTTAATTATTTAATATGATTAATTAATTAATTAACTATTCAATTTACAATTAATTAATAATCAATTGGGTTGATAATTAAGGCGAGAATACATGTATGCAAAAAGGTTTCCTACAATGAAAGTTTCCAAAATGAAAAAAGTTTCCTAATTTGATCACATTATTAAAATAACTCAAAAGTATGTTTCAAGAGTTGAAACAAAGTTAGTAATCCATTATATGTTTTACTTTATGCATTAGAAATGCATATAAGCGTGCATAATTGGTATGATGGATAGTTACGAACAAGGCCCAATGTGATTTAGCATAATGCATGTTTTGGCCCAATGAGGACTTTTATGTCCAGGCCACTTGGTTTTGGTTTGTATTTCTTTTTCAAATTGTATTATGTAATAAGATTAATTAGATTAGAATTAGAGATAGAGATGGAGACCACTATTAAGGAGCAAGATTGGCCGGATGTAGATCCAACAAGTTTGAAGATAATGTAATTATTTTTTGTACTTGTTTGAATTATGCATATTACCTAGGTGTGACCTTTCGATTTCCCTTTTGGCTCGGGGAAATCAATGTAGTAAAGTCCACAACTATACCATATTTGGATGCTTATATTTATATGATAGATATAGGATGCATACCAATGTATGCCAACCATGTATGATGAGACTTAATTAACTAAAATTCCTTATACTAATACTAATGTATATAAGCCTTTCATTAATTTGAGGAGAACCAGAGTTCTTTATAGTATGGGTTGTTGACAACAGTCAAGCCCACATTATATCGAATATGTTTGAATCTAATTAAATGGATCATCTTAGCTAGCCTATTAGCTTGTTGACCACAGTCAAGGCTAATGGTTCTAGAGGCAAGATTAGGGAATGCATATATGATATGCATGTATCAAGAGTTGATAACCTAATGATCCAATAGTTGTGTAGAGATACAATTTGTATAGAGATACCTACCTCTCAAGGGTATGGAGTTTGGTTTGTTGACAATAGTTAAGGTCAAATTACATATAAAGGATTGGATATTGGCACACTAAGAAAACCATCGGTTTTTCTCGAATTAAATTGTGAGGGCTATTGATTCACAATAAAATAGTGGGAGTAAATAGATTAATTAAAGACCTAATTAATGCATACATATATATGAACATGCTCTCATATGTTTTCTTTTTCACATCTAGGTCATCATTATGAGCACATCAAACATTAATATAAGATCAATCTTGGATAACAAACTAGTTGGCATCAACTATTCTGACTGGATTAGACAAGTGAGAATTTTTCTCAGAGCTGAAAAGATCCATTATGTCTCGGATAAAGATCCACCATCACTTCCATCAGATGATGCCATTGATGAGATCAAGTGCACTTATCGAAAAAACATGGAGGATAGTGAAGCAGCAGCATGTCTGATGCTGGGTGCTATGTCCTCAAAGCTTTAGAAGCAACATGAGATGATGGATGCTAGAACCATCATTTTGCATCAAGAGAAGCTTTATTCTTCTCAGGCTAGAACTGAGCAATATGAGATTGCTCGAGCTCTATTTAGCTGTAAAATGGTGGAATGCACTTCGACTACTACTCATGCATTAAAGATGAATGGGTATATTGAGCATTTGAGTAGACTTAGCTCTTTAATGGATAATGATCTGTACATAGATTTCATCTTATACTCATTGGCTCCAAGTTATACACCTTTTGTGCTAAACTTCAACATGAACAAGATCCAAGTAACCATTCCTAAGTTAATCAACATGCTCAAAATAGCTGATGGATCCTTCAAGAAGGATTCAAAAAGTGTCATGGTTGTCACTTCTACTAAAGTCAAGAAGCAGAAGAAGAAGATGATGATGATGACGATGAACAAGGTGCAGCTAAAGAATGGTGGGATCTCCAAAAAAAAGATTGCTAAGAAAGAGAATCCCAAAGGAACTTGCTTCTATTGTGAAAAAGATGGTCATTGGAAGCGTAACTGCAAGGCCTATCTAGATTCTCTCATGGAGAAAAAGCAAACTGATGCTTCTACTTTAGGTATTCATATTATTGAAATAAATACTTATTCTATTGCTTCAAAATAATCTTGGGTATTAGATACCGAATATAGGTCTCATTTGTGTAATGATCTATAGGGGCTTAAAAGCAGTAGAAGAGTTGGAAAGGCAGAACTATGTCTACAATCAGGTACTGGACAAAACATATCTACAATAGTTGTGGGGACTTACCATTTGCCTCTTCCAAGTGGATTGATACTATAGTTAAATAATTGTTATAATGTTCCAGCATTGTCCAAAAGTATTATTTCTTTCAGTTGTTTATTGAACGATTGTCACATTTCTTCAGAGGACAAGTGTTGTTACATTTTTAAAAACAACATGTTTTATGCAAAAGTTATCATTGATAATGGTATATTTGTTCTTGATTTAATTAAAGAAGTGCATAATGTGGATACCAAGTGAATGAAACGAGATAATCTAAATACCTCATATTTATGGCATTGTCATTTAGGCCATATAAATGAGAAACACATGACCAAATTACACAAGTCAGGTGATTTGGGATCATTTGATTATGAATCATTTGACACATGTGAATCTTGTTTATTAGGAACAATGACAAAAGCTCCCTTTATTGGTAAAGGAGAATGAGCTAAAATGGTTTTGGACTTAATACATTCAGATGTATGTGGTCCAATGACTACACATGCCAGAGGAGGTTACTCCTACTTCATTACTTTCATAAATGATTATTCCAGGTTTGCATATATCTATCTAATGAAATATAAATTAGAAGCATTTGAAAAGTTCAAAGAATTCAGAAATGAAGTAGAGAAATAACTTGGCAAGAGTATTAAAATACTTAGATCAAATCGAGGTGGGGAATACTTAAGCCAAGAATTTCAAGATTATCTTAGAGATAATGGGATTTTATCTCAATGGACTCAGCCATATACACCACAACACAATTGGTGTATCTAAGAGGAGAAATCAAACACTATTAGATATGGTTCGATCCATGATGAGCCAAGCAGACTTGCCTAAGTCCTTTTAGGGATATGTACTAAAAACTGCTATTTATGTGTTACATAGAGTTCCTTGTAAATCGGTTGATGTTACTCCATATGAGATGTGGAATAATAAAAAAACCCACACATTCTCATATGAAAGTATGGGGTTGTCCTGCTTATGTGAAGAGGACAGTGTCAGACAAACTAGATTTTAAGCCTGACATATGTTTAATTGTGGGATATCCAAAAGAAACATTTGGATATTATTTCTACCATCCCTTAGAACAAACGGTGTTTGTTTTAAAGGAGTAAAATTGAACTTGGCGAAGTTCAAAACTCATAAATAGAAATAGATCAACCGATTGAATCCGAGACTGAATTTCATAATGATGAGATTATAGTTGAACCTGATTATACACAAAATCCTAGAAGATCTACTAGGATGCATTATATCCTTGTGAAATATGGATTTCACATTGATTCGGATAGAGGCATAACTGTAGTAGATGACAATGAGCCTACAACCTATCAAGAAGTTTTCAACAATTTAAAACATGATTTATGGCTCAAGGCTATACAGTCTGAAATGGAGTCCATGTATGAGAATGAAGTATGAACTTGAACTCAACCACCTGAAGGGATAAAAAACATAGGGTGCCAATGGGTCTTCAAAAAGAAGACTAACATGGAAGGTAATATAGTTACCTATAAAGCTCGCTTAGTAGCAAAAGGCTATCATCAAAAAGAAGGTATTGACTATGATGAAACCTTTTCTCCTGTAGCGATGCTTAAGTCTATGAGAATACTTTTAGCCATTGCAACTCATTATGATTATGAGATTTGGCAAATGGATGTGAAGATAGCTTTCCTAAATGGAAATCTAATTAAGGATGTGTATATGACACAACCAGAAGGGTTCACATCAGGAAATGGTAAAAAAGTATGCAAGCTTTAAAGATCAATTTATGGATTGAAGCAAGCCTCTAGGAGTTGGAACAGACGATTCAATGAGACAATAAAAGAGTTTGGTTTCTCACAGACTAAAGATGAACCTTGTGTGTATAAAAGGATCAGTGGAAGTGCAATTGTCTTCCTAGTTCTATATGTGGATGACATATTGATCATGGGAAATGACATTTCTCTTCTCCAATATGTTAAAATATGGTTATCTAAGCAATTCTCCATGAAAGACCTTGGAGAAGCATCCTATATTATGGGAATAAGGATTTATAGAGATAGATCCAATAGGTTGCTAGGTCTTTCTCAAAGTACATATATAGATAAAGTATTGAAGAGGTTCAATATGGATCTCTCTAAGAAAGGTTTTATATGCATGGTGCATGGGAAACACCATTCTAAGTCTATGTGTCCGCAGACACTAGAGCATAGAGAGAGCATGAATAAAATACCATATGCATCTACAATTGGTTCTATCATGTATGTTATGTTATGTTATGTACATGTCCAGATGTAGCATTTACTTTGAGTGTCACAAGCAGATTCTAATCCAATTTTGGAGAGGAACACTGAGCAGCTATCAAGAATATCCTTAAGTACTTGAGAAGAACTAAGGATATATTATTGGTATATGGAGAGGGCAATTTGGAAGTAAATGGGTATATCGATGCCAGCTACCAATTTGACAAAGATGATTGTGTAAGGACCCAAAATAGGCCCTAATAGAATTCAAGGGCAATTACATATTATTAAAGCCTAATTAAGCATTATTTGATGAATTATTAAGAGCTAAACTATTAATTGGGGCAAAAATATTATTAAGTTATCAATAATTATGTGATAAATATGTAAATTATATGGTATGAATTTTATAAGGTCATAATTAAATTATTATTGTTGGTTTAGTAATATTCAAGGGTGTAATTGAAGTATAAAGTATTAGTTTAGGGGTCATTTTGTAAATTCAGCATCTTTAGGGCCTAATGTGAATAAAGGAGACATTTGAGAGGTTAATTTAAGAAGAAGAGTTAGTGGAGGGGTCACTTTATAACATGCAAAAAGATGAAAGGCAAAAGTGTAACATGCAAAAGATAGGAAGAAGTTAGTGGAACATGCAAATTTTCAAGGGACCAAAAAGGGAATTTTCCCTAACTATTATAAGTAGTCTTTTTGCTAGTGGAATGAAAGAGAAAACCAAGAATAGGGAAGGTGGAGAACGCCATTTAGAGAAGGAAATATATAATTTCTTCATTCTCCTCTCTTAAGCTCTTGGTTAATCTTTAAGAAAAATCATTGAAGAATTCTTGCATGTGGATTTTTGAAGAACAAATTAGTGTATGTCTACAAGGTAATTAATTTAATTTGATGATTCTTCTTCTCCTTCTCCATCTTATTGTTTTGGTTAATAGTAGATTGAGTTAGATGCTGAAATTTGTGTTAATTGATGAAATTATTGTGGAAGGAAAAGAAGGAGAAAACTACGATCATTAAGAAGAAGATAGTGAAAGAAAAAGGAGAATTTAAAGAAGATTTGAGTTGCATGTCCAGGTTTGGGAACTTTTATTTCTTGCATGCATTAATATTGTGTTGATTATGGATTTTATAAGTATATTGACTTGAATTAAGATATTAGACATTAATGTGAAAGTGCTGTCCAGAAATTCGGATTGACCTCCAATGACTAATTTGATCATAAATTGAGTTTTTGAACTCCGAATTTGATGTTATTAGTTGGGTTAGAACCGGGACTTCTGTGCCTACAAATGTTATAGAAATAGAAATAATGAAATTCTGCCTCTATGGTCCTCAACAATTCCCAAAACAGTAGCCTTTAAAAGAAGAAAAGTTAATGAATTTGAAATTCTGAGTTAAGTTTCTATGAACCAGTTTCGGAATTTTGTGGATATCTTGAATTTTAAAACTCTGATTTGAGTAAACTCAGTTGGTACTTATTCTTAAGATTTGGACCTAAAATTTTGTAGCAGAAACCTATATTTAATTCTGCCTCTAAGTGCTCCTAAAATTAATTTAAAATTCGGACTGAACTGCTACCTAGTTGTTAAGAACATGTTACAGTATTTTTGCTATAAATATTTATTGAGAAGTCGAAATCCATTGAAACAAAATTCTGGTTAAAATAGACTCATAGGAGCATCATTTTCATGAAGGAAGGTTGTTTAAATTCTTTACCTATTGTATTATATGAATTTATCAATTGGTGATAAAAACTGAATTGATAGGAAATGAGAATGGACTGTAGTAATTTGAGTGTATCTCTTGTTATAGAGGTTTAAATGAGATGATTCCAAATTCTGATGAAATTAGACTTATTTATCTACAACTTTTGTGAAGAAAGCATAATTTGATTCCGTTTCTAAATATGTCAAAGAGTGACTCGAATTCAGAACTGTTGACAGCACTTTTTCAGTGGACAGTTTGCAGTATTTTGTGCATAATTAATTTTGTAGAGGTCAAAATGCTATGATTCGAAATTATAATGAAACTAGACTTAAATGTCTACAATTTTTATGGAGAAATCATGATTTTTTTTTGTGTCTCTAAATATGTCAAAAAGTAACCTAAAATCGGGACTGTTGACAGCATTATTTTCAGGAACAGTTCTCAATGTTTTTTTTAATATTTTAAAAAGTAAAAAATGATATTGATGTTATTTTTAATGTTCCTGAAACTAGAAACATAATGAATCATGATTTTAAAACATAATTTCGACCATAAATGTCTTTAGATATGAAATAAATAGGTTTCAAAATGAACTTGAAATTCTGTCTCTATGCAGAATTGTTATTTGAGTTTGCCAAGAACCATTTTAAACATCTTTTGAGTATTTTTCTATTATAGCAGCGCACAAAGGGAACTAAATGTATAAACTATATAATAATATATAAATGTAAAGTATTAGGCATGATTATGTGATGAAGAATGTGTATGGTGATTGCAATGTTTAGGTAAGTTATTGTTTACCTACTTGAAATAATATGAATATAACGCTATAGAAGGATTATATGTTATGCCTCTATGCTCATGCCAAAAGTAAAATTACAATGAAAATAAAATAGAAAGTATTGCTGTATGAAAAGAAAATAATGGATAAAGCATGGTTAGATGGAAGTACGTTAATTATCGATAATTGAACAAATAACATGATTGCAACTGTTTATATTTTATGAGATGGTGTATACATGTATGTACACTAATAAAGGTATAACTTTTAATTGATTATTTAGATGAGCAAAGAAAAAAACGTGTGGATTGTGCTATAAGATGTGTTTACATGCTTATGCAAAAGGAATTGGGTATTTCTTATTTATGATCACATACATGTACAAAATTGTATAATATTAGTACAAGCATGATAAATGAAATTTATATAAACAACATGTGTTTAAGAATATATGATGGTATTGCATAGTTAATTAAAACATGTCATATAACAAATGTATAAAATATTATACTTATTATTTAGTTGAGATAACATGTACATGCTTACATATTTTATGAATATGAATTGTTATGCTTAAGCATGAGAGAGCAATTAGGTATATTCATGTATAAATACTTGAATGTCATATAAGATGGTATGTGAGAGAGTTACATGTTGTAAAGCAAGTTTCAAGTATTGTAAGGTATTAAACCCAAGGTGTGCATGACATGATATGACATGATATGTTATATATATATGTATATATATATATATATATATACACGTATGTATGTAAGATACCTAGACGTATACAATGACAAAAAAGTAAAGCATGGAACAAAGATGTTTAATCATGAGCATGATATAGTGTTATAGAAAATTATTTCTGTACATGTATATGATTATGATTATCCTGCTCATAGCCATGAATAGATTTATACTATTATGTATATAAATGCATGATTGAAAAGGGATCATTCCTTGAACTAATTTCAAGTAGAAAATAGCAATACTCAATAATGTGTATGATCACATGTTTAAAGAAAGTATTACATGAACATGGATACGATTACCTTGGACATCATTATACATGGGTTTTGACATACACATATGTATATGATTGAACAAAGTAAAGCAACATTTGGAAAATAAAGTAAAGAGATATATTTGCCTGCTTTTAGAGTTCAATTGTGGATAGATAGGCGCCTATAGGGAATTGCAGCTGCCACAGTCGACCTTTTTAGGTCCACAGTATAGTTGATCCTGCTGGATCTTGCACAGCCATTTGGGTTGTTCCATGACCCTGTTTGGGTCCTTGACCGGTCCACCGTACAGTTGGCCCTGATTGGGTCCATAGTTTTGATATCTTCGGATATCTACCGTTTGATACCCTCGGGTATCCACCGATCCCGTTATCCACTTTTAAAACTTAAGCAGGCTAAGCTATAGTATAGTTGCATCATAGTCTACTTCAATATAGTAAGGCATATGTTTATGAGTTTTCTAATGCATATATTAGATTAATGCATATACTTATATATATGTATGTAGATCAATATTTGAAAATAGAAATTTGTGGATGCTAAATTGTACATTTAGGAATGCATGATACATGAAATTGTACTTATAAAATGTGTTGTTTTGCTAAAGTGTTGATATGTAAAGGTATATCACCACCAATACATGATAATTATTGAGTTTTGAGTAAATGAGATAAGTGGTAGGTATGACTCACTATACGGTAATAATTAGTGAACTATGAACTCATAAATTGTGAATTTGATTTATTTGGATATCGAAATGTAAGAGATATGTATAAGCTTGTATGTTAGTGATGCCTTTTAATTGTTACATGGTCTTGTATGATTTTTCTTATAATTACTCATTTAATTGTTTCTATTGGGAAATGATATGCAATATCTTATATGTAACGATAAGTCACTTATAAACTTGTAACTGGTGAACTGTATATGATTTATATTTGAGATGTAAGTAAGATAATAAGTCAACACATGAGTAATCTGATAAATAATCAAGAAAGATTGGTAAGTCAAGTGATTAGATAAGAATAACATACAAGAATCCAAAGTAAACTTGATGTGTTAGACTTTAAGGGTATAATTGTATGTATTTGCATTTTGACGACCTTTAAAAGGGGTCGTCCTCATGTTTTTATTCCCCACTAAGCTTTATAGCTTAGCACGGGTGTTTCATCCGTGTAGGTTGTTTGGGTGATATCTGCAGCTGGATGGCCAACTCAAGTCAACAAGAGAGATAGTTATAGATTTTATTTTCGAGCTATTTGTATATTGTAAAGATGTTAAATAGATGTTATATTTTGTAAAGAGACTGTAACGTACATTGAAAAGTTTTTAAAAGTATAACACTCTTATGTATTAAGTTTGATTATATGTTCTAGGTGTAATTGGTATATGTTTATGTTACACAGAATACATGTGTAATGAGATGGATAAAGTGATATGTATAGATTACAGGATAAGGGTGCTACAATTTAGTGGTATCAGAGCAGCTGGTTTAGCCGTTTCTGGGCTATAGGTATCTAGAGTTGTTATTATAGGAAACTATAGAGTGTTGGCCAATGCAGATATCCTGGTCATGATATGGTTAGATTGAAATGTGATGATTCGATAGAATCTGATAAACAGGATATAAGGATAGTTATTTATATGGGTAAAGGTATATGATTGAAGTTTCAGAAATGGACTATGTGTATAATAGTACTTTCTTGGGATCTTAATTTCAGATTGAATAGTATAAATTATGCCAATATGAAAGGTATATGGGATTATGAAATAGGTATGTTAGAGGGATAAGTAGTGATTATTTTATTATGAAACATGAGATGGAGCTATGCTAAATTGATAAGAAGATCTATAGTTGAGACTATTGAGATGATAATTTGAGGATTCATTATTATGCTCTATATACCTGTCAGTATTTCCTTATTGAGTACGGCCAATTGACGAAGCATTATACTTGGGATGGGGTAAAAACATATACAGTACATGAGAAAATGCATTTGCATCTTATTGCATACACAAAAGCATTATTCACGCATAATATAACATCAAGCATCATATTACATGTACAGGCCCCAACTAATAAAGAAAACTGACAGGATATATGTTGAGTATAATACAGGTGCAATTTTATGATAATATCGCTTCTTATGGAGATTGAGTTATAAGAGAAGCTAATTAAGTCAGAGTGAGCATTAAGGAAAGTTGGCAGAGATAGTATGGAATGGAAATTTACAGTGCTAAACATAGAAGTCTAAGAATTGATAGTGGTACTTTTGAGCAAAGGACATAGGTATGAATTTCGAGGACGAAATTCCTTAAGGGGGAGAGAATTGTAAGGACCCAAAATAGGCCATAGTAGAATTCAAGGGCAATTACATATTATTAAAGCCTAATTAAGCATTATTTGATGAATTATTAAGAGCTAAACTATTAATTGGGACAAAAATATTATTAAGTTATCAATAATTATGTGATAAATATGTAAATTATATGGTATGAATTTTATAAGGTCATAATTAAATTATTATTGTTGGTTTAATAATATTCAAGGGTGTAATTGAAGTATAAAGTATTAGTTTAGGGGTCATTTTGTAAATTCAGCATCTTTAGGGCCTAATGTGAATAAAGGAGACATTTGAGAGGTTAATTTAAGAAGAAGAGTTAGTGGAGGGGTCACTTTATAACATGCAAAAAGATGAAAGGCAAAAGTGTAACATGCAAAAGATAGGAAGAAGTTAGTGGAACATGCAAATTTTCAAGGGACCAAAAAGGGAATTTTCCCTAACTGTTATAAGTAGTCTTTTTGCTAGTGGAATGAAAGAGAAAACCAAGAATAGGGAAGGTGGAGAACGCCATTTAGAGAGGGAAATATATAATTTCTTCATTCTCCTCTCTTAAGCTCTTGGTTAATCTTTAAGAAAAATCATTGAAGAATTCTTGCATGTGGATTTTTGAAGAACAAATTAGTGTATGTCTACAAGGTAATTAATTTAATTTGATGATTCTTCTTCTCCTTCTCAATCTTATTGTTTTGGTTAATAGTAGATTGAGTTAGATGCTGAAATTTGTGTTAAATGATGAAATTATTGTGAAAGGAAAAGAAGGAGAAAACTAAGATCATTAAGAAGAAGATAGTGAAAGAAAAAGGAGAATTTAAAGAAGATTTGAGTTGCATGTCCAGGTTTGGGAACTATTATTTCTTGCATGCATTAATATTATGTTGATTATGGATTTTATAAGTATATTGACTTGAATTAAGATATTAGACATTAATGTGAAAGTGCTGTCCAGAAATTCGGATTGACCTCCAATGACTAATTTGAGTTTTTGAACTCCGAATTTGATGTTATTAGTTGGGTTAGAACCGAGACTTCTGTGCCTATAAATGTTATAGAAATAGAAATAATGAAATTCTGCCTCTAAGGTCCTCAAAAATTCCCAAAACAGTAGCCTTTGAAAGAAGAAAAGTTAATGAATTTGAAATTCTGAGTTAAGTTTCTATGAACCAGTTTCGGAATTTTGTGGATATCTTGAATTTTAAAACTCTGATTTGAGTAAACTCAGTTGGTACTTACTCTTAAGATTTGGACCTAAAATTTTGTAGAAGAAACCTATATTTAATTCTGCCTCTAAGTGCTCCTAAAATTAATTTAAAATTCGGACTGAACTGCTACCTAGTTGTTAAGAACATGTTACAGTATTTTTGCTATAAATATTTATTGAGAAGTCGAAATCCATTGAAACAAAATTCTGGTTAAAATAGACTCATAGGAGCATCATTTTCATGAAGGAAGGTTGTTTAAATTCTGTACCTATTTTATTATATGAATTTATTAATTGGTGATAAAAACTGAATTGGGTGCAGTAAAGTGCTGCATAGGAAATGAGAATGGACTGTAGTAATTTGAGTGTATCTCTTGTTATAGAGGTTTAAATGAGATGATTCAAAATTCTGATGAAATTAGACTTATTTATCTACAACTTTTGTGAAGAATGCATAATTTGATTCCGTTTCTAAATATGTCAAAGAGTGACTCGAATTCAGAACTGTTGACAGCATTTTTTCAGTGGACAGTTTGCAGTATTTTGTGCATAATTAATTTTGTAGAGGTCAAAATGCTATGATTCGAAATTATAATGAAACTAGACTTAAATTCTACAATTTTTATGGAGAAATCATGATTTTTTTTTGTGTCTCTAAATATGTCAAAAAGTAACCTAAAATCGGGACTGTTGACAGCATTATTTTCAGGAACAGTTCTCAATGTTTTTGTAATATTTTAAAAAGTAAAAAATGATATTGATGTTATTTTTAATGTTCCTGAAACTAGAAACATAATGAATCATGATTTTAAAACATAATTTCGACCATAAATGTCTTTAGATATGAAATAAATAGGTTTCAAAATGAACTTGAAATTCTGTCTCTATGCAGAATTGTTATTTGAGTTTGCCAAGAACCATTTTAAACATCTTTTGAGTATTTTTCTATTATAGCAGCGCACAAAGGGAACTAAATGTATAAACTATATAATAATATATAAATGTAAAGTATTAGGCATGATTATGTGATGAAGAATGTGTATGGTGATTGCAATGTTTAGGTAAGTTATTGTTTACCTACTTGAAATAATATGAATATAACGCTATAGAAGGATTATATGTTATGCCTCTATGCTCATGCCAAAAGTAAAATTACAATGAAAATAAAATAGAAAGTATTGCTGTATGAAAAGAAAATAATGGATAAAGCATGGTTAGATGGAAGTACGTTAATTATATGTGCATAATTAATTTTTAACAAGGTTTCTCCAGGAATGGCAGCATGAATTTTATTTTAAAGGGAAGATGAAGTAACTGGGTTAGAAGGATTTGATATGATCGGAAAATTGCTTTCAATCGATTCTTCTATAGCATCCCTAGAGGAATTCTCCATCTTTAATCTATAAGAAAATAGGAACTTTTACATTAGGCCAACACGACACTATCTCATATTATAAAATCCTATACTCATATTGCCCAAAAAAGACTAAACCTGGGCTCTGATATCAAATTGAAACACCCTACATCTAAAGCCTTTATCATTCATTATATTATATTTTTAAGTCATGTTATATTAGTTTATTAACCCAATTAAAATCTACATACATTCATATCACCTGATCCATCTAATTAATCAACCTATATATATATAAGTTAGGTGTTTCTTACATCTTTCGTGTACTTTGATTTCATATGCACAATGACTCAGTATGCAACCCATTATCATAATCATGCTAGATTCAACTATCTTAGCCTATTTACTATCATGCATAGCATTCAGCATTCCAGCATATATGAATATAAGCATTCTAGCTCCTAGATGCAACCATATACTAGCATTCTCACTATGAGCTTAATACAACATTATCTTCCATATGACATACATATATTATATAACCTTTTATAAGTATTAAACATGTTAAGAAACTTGTACAAAATTTATCAAAATCCCTACATCAACTTCTATAAACTGGTGTTGGCCTGTCCTGATGTAGAGAACGTTTCTCTATAAAAGCCTTGGCTACAGAACCTACACGGATCAAATAACCTGTGCTAAGCTATACAACTTAGTGGGGATAATAAAATGAAAGACAACCACTCACAATGATTGTTATATTCATTTAATCATACATAATTTTAAAACATTTAAAGTAACATATAAATGATAAGCAAATGATAAAAATATAATGATTTTAATCAACAATGTATTCCTAGATTAAAATTAGTCTCCATAAATTCCAACACTTCATAAGATGATTTGTACATATATAAATAAGCAAAAGAATATAATACATGCATAAAAAACTCAGTTAACCATGATATTCTATAAATTGTGTGGCTTGTTATACTGTAACCAACTATGATGTATTTATATTGTAACTTAGCCTGCTTAAGTTCTAAAGGTAGATAATGGGAATGGTGGATACCCGATGATATCAAAATGGTGGATATTTAAGGATACTGATCATTTGGGTTTAGTATACTGATCATTTGGGAAAGACTTTAGCCTTAACAAAGAATACCCTGTTACACTAATCTAGAGTATTTACTTAAACTTAGCTTGACCCTACTTAGAATAGTTGCTTCACAAACAACATCATAGCATACTATTCATGTCAAACTATTATCATACATGCATTTCATAATTCTTTCTTCTTACAACTCAAGAAAATCATGATTATTGATCATATAAGCTCAACTTGCTTCAATTAGTCGATATGGCATGCTTAAGAAATGCTTGTGCCATACAACATCTCTTTTCATATTGTTAGTGATGATTTCTTCTTATAATGCTTATCATTAAATTCCTATTATGGTTTAAAGTATAACTAAACTTCTATAGTTCCACCTTTGATTGACAATAAATGTTCCATCTCTTTTAACTTAGTCATGCACATTATAACTATCTTCTTAATGTTACTAGATCATAACTTGGTAATCTCTTGCCATTGAAAAGAAATACTGATATATATATATATATATATATATATATATAGGGTACTTGGGCAAAGCCAGTTACTTTGTTTGAGTTCGCACTGATGCCAAATCCATATGATACATTAAATAACATATACATGTTAGAGTCATTAGGTTACTTCTTATTGTCCTTAGTCATGTGCTTATTATATTGTCTCTTACTCTCGTTATTTATGTGTTCGCATAGCACCAATTATACATTCTTAACATTCAAATTCAGTTAATAGACCTTCATATAGTCACACATTTCTAAACTATATATATTTACTTAAAATCTTAGCATTAAAAGACTTTTAGAACTATAACATCTCTTGGGTAATCCATTAACATACCATTCATCACTTGCATGCTCAACCATTATCAACCTCTCCCATTACTAGCTTAATTCCTCCTTACTATAGCATTATACTTATAAACATGGCTATACAATGTTGTGCTCTTGAGGTGGAGAAGGACCATTAAAATTGAAATGTATAAATGGCCATGTGTTGGAAAGAAAACAAGACAAGTGGCCATGTATTCTCATGCATAAAAGAGTGAGTGGCCATGTATTTTGAAGGAAAAACCAATGAGTGGTCGTGTGTTTCCAAGAAGAAACCACATGTGGCCGTGTGTTTTGAAGAAGAACCAACACTCGTGGCCGTGTGTTTTGAAGAAGAACCAGAGACGTGGTCATGTGTTTCCAAGAAGCAACCCACACATGGCCATGTGCAAGAAAGGAAGTAAACATGCGTGGCCATGGATCAACAAAAGGGCAATCAAGGCATGGCCGTGTGTTCCCTAGAGGAAACATGCACGTGACCGTGCATTCTTAAAGACAAACAAGGTGTGGCCACGCAAAGGAAAGAAGAAAAGCACGAGTGGCCACGCATGGAGGAGAAGAAAAACACAAGTGGCCACGCGTGAAGAAGATACCTAGAAACCATAAACCCCGATTATGCAGACATACCTTTAATCACAAATCTCACCTTCCCACCTACTTAAATGATCATTTAAGTTTTTAAATCATACCATACTCATCAAAGCTTACTAGATTAATCCTTTAAAAACTCTTTAAGAAGGACACCTACTAGAAAAGAGTGGGAAAACCTAGATCATTCACCTAAACAGTACCAAAAACTTAACACCCGTACCTTGCTTTTGAAGCTTCAAATCTTCCTTCCTCTAACTTCTTTACTCATGATTTCTTCTTCTTTTTTCACTTGATTTGTCTGCTTCTTTCTCCATTCCTTCATGATAAATAAACAGCAAACCCTAATCTCATCTTCTCTAAACCGTAACCAGAGAGAGAGAGAGAGATCTCCCCAAATGCCGATCCAGCCATTCCCCAAGCTTGAGTGGGATAAATATCTCACTAATGGAATTTTCCAAAATGTCCCTATACATTTTAACCCCTAAAAACTCATTTTCTTAAAATTTAACCCCAAACTTCTTATTTAATTCAATTGCATCCTTCCTTACTATTTTAGCTACACTCCAATACACATGTGCATAACTACCATTATACCCCTTTATATGACTTAACTTCATTAATGCAAAATAATCTAATTTTACCTTATTAAATCTTAATCCTGATTAATTAACTATATTCCTATTAGGGCCATGATTAGGTCCTCACATTTAACAAATCATTTTTTTCTTCTCCATTTAACCACATACATGCATGAGGGTCCTTAGAATCCCATACCTTGGCCGAAAATCCACTAGCATTAATCTTGTGCCTTCCCCTTTCCTTTGCTCTTCCTAACTTCTTCTTCTTTCACAACAATTCATCCATTTAACAAGAATTTCCAGCATTTTACTTACTCAAACCCCAACCAAAAAATAAGAAGAAGATGAAGAAAAAGATGTTGAACTATCAAATTGATATGCTTACCTTAATGTTTACACTAATTGCCCTTGATTAATTTCCACATGCAATGATTTCTTAAAGGATTTTCTTAGATGTTTAACAATGGATGAATGAGATGAGATGAGAGAGAAATTTCTGTAATTCCTCAAGCATTTGCCATCCATTTTTCTCTCTCTTAACCTAATGATGACTACTTATAAAGGCAAGGGAAAATTCCCTCTTCAATCCTTTCTCTTTTTGCATGTTTCACTAAAGCCTCTAACCTTTTTGCATGTTGTAAATTGACCTCCCCTTTTATTCCTTCTTTTAAATTAACCTCTCAATTTATACCTTTAATCATAATTAACCCTTAAGATGCCATATTTACAAATTTACCCAAAAATTAATACTTCATACTTCAATTATAGCCTTAAATATTATTAAACTAGAATTTTAAATTTTACGTTCATGCAATTACTATAATATAATGAATTTATCACTTATCCCACACCTTATGTGAAATTCACAATCTAAATTTAATCTCAATTAATTATAACTCTATTAAAATCATGCATTTCTAACTAGAATCATTTTATGGGTCTCACACCTTCAAGCCCAATTTTAGATTTCAATTAGTTTGGGCCTAATATCTTATGACAATTATGCCTTTGAAGAAATTAAAAATGACATTTGAGCCCCTTAATTAAATTAACCTTCGTTTTCACCATTTTTTAGAAACTGATGTTCCATCTATCAAAATGGATTAAAATTTTGCCCTACATGCAAAAAAATATGCTAAAAGGTGTTTCTAAAATTTTAAGTCATTCCGACATCTTTTCAATGTACTTCCATCTTGGTAAAAAGTCAGTCGGTCCAAAACCCAAAGATCCAAAACTGTAAAAAAAATTAATTTTCACTTCTAATGGCTCATTTAGGTTATTTCTAATGGGTTTATAAAATTGAAATAATTTTTGGAAGTCTATGGAATATTCTTTAGTCTGGTCAAACTTATAAGCAACCTTATTACTATATCGAGAAAATTCCATACTATCTAATTTAGGGACCTATTTAAGCTCAATTTCTTCTTAAATTAACCATTGGACTCCATTTAATAGCTATTTTCTCATTTAGTTGTTGAGTGAAACTTCCCACCAGATCACCTATCCTAGTTCTACCATGGGCTAAGCACGTTTAACACTTAAGCACTTATAAATTTTATTGTACTTAATATTATGATTACCCTAAAAGTTATCCCAAGGTTACTAATCATGCTCTAAAATATACTAGTAATATCAAATGAAATTTTAGGACATTACAGGCAAGAAGGGTCATAGGAAAAGTGCATGCGAAAGTGTGTGGAGCCCATATGAATGATTTAGCCATTGTAAAGAAAATCATAGGTCAAGGATTCTTTTGGCTTATAATGGATACCTACCAAAGGACCTCGGTTAGGTTTATTTCAAACCTTACAAAGGTGAGTCACTTCTTTTCTTCAATCATCACCTATAAAACACCAAGATACAAATAAACACACACCAAACAAAGAATTACAAAATTAAGAAGAAAACTAACTAATTTGGCACTAAAACAAATGCTAAACACACAAATAACTATAGTTATAATTAAACGCTATCAAATACCCCACACTTAGCCTTTGCTCGCCTTCAAGCAAAGTTGAACCAACTAACTTCTCAAAACAATCAAACTTCAACCAAAAATCATGCAACTCAAAATCATGCTTAATAATTAACAGTAGCACTTAATAAAATTCCAATTAAATCAACTTCAATCAAGAAACTATAAGCTAGTTTTCATGTGTGTGTGCAAGACTAAAAAATTTTAAGTCTTTTCAACATCAAAACACCAATTAAATCTTGTAGTCAAGCTTCAAAATTAATGTACATCTAAATATACAAATGGTTTCATGCTCGAAACTCTAAAAAAACCATAATCCTCTCTTTTAGCACCGAAAACCTAAAGGCTCTCTCCACTAAACAACTCAAAAGCAAACATAGAATCACTAGAAATTCAATAGGTTGTAATTTGGTCGTGGCAATGGTTAACAAAGAATGGATAATAGTAAACAAGAAGAATAGCCACTCTCTGATTGAATAGACCAACATTTTTAAAACCTTACTCCAATACATCAAAATCATACCACTTAACCACACTTGCTCACTTAACCCTTCATACACGAGATATTTTGAGAGAAAAGTCACTTAAGGCCCTTTTAATTTTCACAATTCCACCAAATTTAAAAATCACAACACTTTTCTTTTTCCCTGTAAATACCCCACACTTAAAATTTTACCATAGATTACTAGCTTTAATACAAATTTTCCTTCTCTTTTTTTTTCTTTTTCTCTTTTTTTTTCTTTTTCTTTTTTTTTATTATTTTTTTCAAGAACTTTCTAGCTTTATTATTGGTAACAAATAATACATAGGTATTTACAAGTTTAACTTTCCTTTACTTTCTTGATTTCAACATTAACCCTTGATAATAATATCCTAAAACCCCTTTTTAACTACAATTTTTAATTACCCAACAAATATTAATCCATCCCAATCCTAAAGTAGCCAATTCTTAAAAGGGAACATAAAGGCTTTTTTAAGCCATATGGTAAAATGATGAGTGCAATAAGAAAAATAAATATGGTATGTATAGCATGCCTTATTAGGCTAAAAAGGGCTAACAAAGGAAAAACATACAACAAGGTAGGTAGACAAGCTCCGTTATCGCTAAACTAGAAAAGAGTGCCTAGATCACTTTCTAGATTGTTTGAGTTGTCTTTATAGTTCGAAGGGTGATAAGGAAGGTTCTAGTGTCCTAAAATTCCTTACTCAACTGTCTTAATGCACTAATTTTTCTTTTTTTTTTCAAAACTGGTCTTAGTGTTCAAAATGTTGAAACTAACAAATATTGCTCAAGTTGAATGTTAACCTAGCTAAGATTCCATTAAGCAACATGTCTGCCTTAATACTAAACAAAGATTTTGAACATTCACATTCTAAGTTAAAGTTCAACAAGTTCAATTTCGAGAATAAACTAGGGTGAACTAAGCTAAATGAAAACTAAATGATACTTGAACTAACTAACTACTATATCATCAACACAAACAAAAATAAAAAGCACACTAAAACTACCATAAAAACATCAGAATAAAAAAAAAACATAAAATTATTACTAAAAACATAAGAAAAAGTTACAACTATTAAAAGTTACAATTAAGACAAACTAAATTAAAGACATAAGAAAAGATAATTAAATAAACAAAAAAAACACAGCACAATAAAACAAAAACTTTCATGAAACATAATGGGAGTTTGAGATTTTTCACTCCTTAAATCTCATCAGCTAAATTGAGGTTAAATAAGCTTTACCCCCTCTAAAAGTTTTTATTGTACTCAAAAAGGTATTAGGAACCAAAAATCACGGTGGTGGTGATGGTGCAAATAGCTCCAAAAAATGCATGGTGAAGTACTTAAAGCTTTTCTACAATTTATTGATTTGCCCTGCTTGGACATCTAAGCGAGCATTCACCTCATTCATAAAGGACACCATTTGCAAATAAGGTCTCTCTTCAGCTGCAACTGCCCCTTGTACCTCATCTGCCTCTTCATCTTCTTTTCTCTATGAACCGGTGCGGCCAACAATCAAATGTAAATATTCTTCCCTATCAATCCAATGGAGGCATGACTCATTCCATAAAACTTTCATATTTCTCAGCATTTTATAATCAATGTATCATGGTTCACCAAAAAAAGTGCCCTATAACTAAGTGCTTATAGCTTTCGCCATAATCGTGGCAATCCATCCCAAATATATTATCTTTTTTTACAAAATTTGGCTTCCTTTGCAAATCCTCTTTCTTTTTCCATAATAAATACACACCATTTACTCGACTATACACCTCAAAATGAGTATCTCGCCTATATTCATGCCACTCGGGCCATCGATATAATTGTAAAATGTGATTACTAAAAACCAATAAAGCATATTTATGGTATGATTTTTTAGATATTGTGCCTTAATTATACTAGCATTAAACTTAAACAGGTCAAAGGGATCTCTGATCACTTCCTAATTCTCACTTGAGGTGGAATTAGGTAAATTGCTTACATTGTTCATTGAAAAGCCCAAATGCTGTATGGACTCTATAAAGGACATAGTGTAGGGCTTTTGACCCAGTTAAAAGCATATGGTGCCATAATTAGCATAATCATCCTCAAAGTGTCAACTAAAAGTGGTTAAAAATTTTCTTACAAGGGAAGGACTTACTTCGAGCTTCTTCTTTACTAACGCAATCTAACCTATGTTGTTAATTAATTATGAAACCTCAGCCTAACAATTTCCAATAGAGATGTTAAGATAGAATTTATCTAGATAAACCAACTTCACATATTGGGCTATCTCAAAATATTCATACAAAGTGACATGTTCCTTATTAATGTAAGGTAGAATGTGTAGTCTTGAAGAACTAGAAGCAATTTCTTTCCTTGTTCTCTTTGGAGCCACTACACAATTGAAAATAGAAAAAGTAAGTGTCTAAAAATTAAAGCTCAAACATCATCACAAGTAAAACACATCAACTATAGCCCTGATACATCAATTTCCAATGTGCTAGAGCAATTGGTTAAGGAGTATATATTAAGTGTGGGAAGTGGACATTGACATTTGAGAGTAGTTAAAATAGTTTAATTTAAAAAATTGAAGCAAAAGAATTGAACTTAGTGATTAAGACATTTCATCAAACACTTGGTGGGTAGACAATAACTAAGCCAACACTAAAGCAATCTCAACCATTCTCAAGCCAAAAATTGAAAGCAATCCTATATTCCACTCAACAATTAATCTAGTGTAATTACATACAAGTCAGACATCAATTCACAAAAGAATCCGTTAGAAATCCCAAGCATAAGAACAAAAACAAACCCTAATTTAATTCAACCAAAGCAATTTAGACATTTAGCATGAGAAATTAAATAAGAGTATTGAAATTACTTGATTAATTAAAGATTAGAAATTATGAAGACTTAGTGCACTACTTGAAGGTCTTGGTTGGGTTGGAGTAGATCTTGGTTGGGGTTGAGAAAATTTGGCCTAAATAAAGTGTGTCTCGGTTAGGGAGGGGTCAGGTGCCTTATATAGTGTGAGGACCTTGGTGGGGTTGAAAATAAACTCTACCAAGGTGTTGAATTTAGGAAGGGAAAGAGAGAGGCCTCGGTTGGGTTGAATTTTAACCTTACCAAGGTGTTTACTTTGGGAATAAGCAGTGTGATACCACAATTGGGTTGAAAAACAACCCTACTGAGGTGTTGGCTTCTGGTCTCTCAATGGAAAATTTGCCTTGATTGGGTTGAATTTCAACCCTACTGAAGTGATTACACAGAATTAAAAATTTATAGAGCATTGAAACTAAAATTCGATATTTTTAACCCAGCCATCATTTTCTCTCCTCATACACACTCTTAACTCACTTCTAAATTGCTATTTAAATCAAAACAAAGTCCAAAATTAATTACATCCAAAAGTCCTATTTTTCACCAACCTTAAACACTTAATCATTTCTTAGTTAAGAACACTAACAGAATAAAAGGAAAAACATACATATCTATTATTTGGCACTCCAATTTCACTCCACACTTTGAATACATATAAGTACACCTTAAGTTCATGAAATACAAAAATCACAAAAATAACAAAAAATCACACAACTAAAATTAAAAACACAACAAAAAAAACACACAATCAAAATAAAGCAAAGTTAAAGAATTTAGTTCTAAATTTATAAAGTCTTTAGCTAGACTTTTCATAACCTTTTAACTTATCATGGAAAACCAAGGTTTTCTCAGCAACCTCCACTTGAGTAGCATTATAAGGCTTGAATCTATGTCTATTAATCTATATTCTCGACTATCCTTTGGACTCTTAATGGTAACCACTCTGAATTCATTGCTGGAAACCACTTAACATGGCCCAAGCTATCTAGACTTGAGGTTACCTGGAAACAACTGCAACCTACTGTTGTAGAGCAAAACCAATATCCTAGAAAAAATTATTTCAGAGCTAACTTCTTTTCATGCCAATGCTTCATTTTTTCCTTGTATAAAGTAGCATTGTCATATGACCATTGTCGAAACTCCTCAAGTTCATTAAGCTACAAACATCTTTTTTCCCTTGCATATCTTAGATTAAAATTAAGTAACTTTGTAGCCCAATATGCTTTATGCTCCATTTTGACTGGAAAATGACATATTTTCCTAAAAACTAACCGAAATGGAGACATGCCTATAAAGGTCTTAAATACAGTTCTATAGGCCCAAAGAGTCTCATCTAACTTTTGAGACCAATCTTTTCTAGTATTATTGACTATTTTCTCTAAGATTGATTTCAACTTCCTATTTGACACCTCTACTTGCCCCATGCCTATAAGGGTTTTAAATACAATTCTATAGGCCCAAAGAGTCTCATCTAACTTTTGAGACCAATCTTTTCTAGTATTATTGACTATTTTCTCTAAGATTGATTTCAACTCCCTATTTGACACCTCACTTACCCATTTGCTTGGGGATGATATAGGATTGTAATTTTATGCCTAACAGCAAAATTCCTAAGCAAAGACTTGAATTGATGGTTGACAAAATGCTTGCCCCTATCAGTGATAATAGCCCTTGGTGCGATGAACCTAGTAAAAATGTTCCTCCTAAGGAATTCAAGTACCACTGAAGCATCATAAGTCCTACTAGCCATTGCCTGTACCAACTTACATAACCAACAACAACTAGAATGTACTTAAACCCAAAAGAGCTTGGTAATGGGTCCATAAAGTCAACTCCCTAAATATCAAATATTTCTGCTTCTAAGACATTGTTCATAGGTATCTTATTGTGTTTCAAGATATTACTGACACGTTGACAACAATCAGATAAAGCCACAAAGGACTTAACATTAGCAAAAAGAAAAGCAAAAAGAAACTTGATTGTAGAACTTTTTCCACCATGCGATTTGGTCCATGGTGACCTCCAACCTCTCCTCCATGACATAGTCTCATTATATCTACTTGCTCGTCCTTCAAAATTCATCTCCAGAGCACTTGATCGAGACACAACTTGAATAGGTATGGGACATCCCGTAAGTAGTGCCTTGCATTTACCTTTAACTATTTGTTTTCTTGCTAAGTAAACTCCTTCGAAAGGTAACCCTCTGCAAGAAAATTAGCAATATCAGCGAACCAAGGGGTTAAAATTTCATAAGAATAGACAATAAAATTACGTTCATTGGGAAATAAATTAGAAATTTCCCCTTTTTCCACATGAGCTTAATCTAATCTAGATAGATGGTCATATACAAAAGTTTTTACTCCCTTCTTGTCATTAATCTTTACATCAAATTCTTGCAGTAGGAAAACCAATCTTTTTAGCCTTGGTTTAGAGCCCTTCTTAGTAAAAAGATGCCTACGAGTTACATGGTTAGACCACATTATGACTTTGGTACTAAGAAGATATTGCCTGAATTTCTCAAATGTAATTGCTATTGCCAATATCTTTTTTCTCCTCCTTGGTGATATAATTCACTTGTGCATCAGTGAGTGTGTGACTTGCATAGTAAATGGTATGAAAAAATTTCTCCTTCCTTTGTCCCAAAACTGCTCCCATTATATAGTCACTAGCATTACACATAATTTCAAATGGTAAACTCCAATCCAATGATGCAATAACTGGTGCTAAGATTAGCTTTCGCTTCAACAAATTAAAAGCTTGCAGACACTCATTAAATGCAGCATCTTTAAGCAATAAATTTGAAAGTGGCTTAGCAATTTTACAAAAATCCTTAATAAACCGGCAATGAAATCTAGCATGCATAAGAAAACTCCTAATTCCCTTAACACTCATAGGAGAAGGCAATTTATCAATAACGTCAACTTTTTCCTTATAAACCTCAATTCCTTTCTCGAATATTTTATGCCTTAAGACTATACCTTTCTTTACTATGAAATGACATTTTTCCTAATTCAAGATAAGGTTAGCCTCTTCACACCTTTTTAAAACCAAAGCAAGGTTAGATAGACAACTCTTAAAATTACACCTATACAATGCAAAATCATCTATAAAAACCTCCATGAATTTTTCAATGAAATCATAAAAAATGGCCATCATACACCTTTGGAAGGTGGCAGGTGACTAGTGTCTAGCAAGTGTACTGGATCTATTAAGTAATAAAGGGAAATAAGATTAAGACACTTAAATATCATACCCTAGAGATTGTGTATTCTAGATTTTATAGTGAGCAATGTGTGAAAGAATTCCCAAGTTTTGTTGTGATTATTAATTAACTTAGTTAAAACAATAAATAAATAAATTAAGTTATGAAACTAAATCAACTAATTCTAAAACTAAAATAAAACAAGATATAAAAGATGCTAACAATCAATATTTAAGGCACTCTCGATGAGGGATTATCCACCTCAACTTCTATTATAATTACTTAATTAAAAGTAACACAAGTGATTATGAAAAACCAGTTCAAGATCAGATAACTTATTTAGAATATCATTCTAAGTACTAAACCCTCATATTATGAACAATCTAATACTTAACATATCAATCCGTTTTATAAACTCCTAAACTTTCGTTCGATCCTCTTTTAAGAAATCTAATTCCAACCTATTCTTAATTTAGAATTCTTAGTTTTAATTCTACTCTTGAATAACACATTATTGCCTCAATTCCTAAAACACAATCATGCATCAACATAAGTAAATTAAACTATGAACATTCAAATCATAGGTCAAACATTAAACTAACTATCAATCATTTATTCAATAAACCAATCATCAATTCAACATAACCAAATATATGTATTAGCTGAAGAATTAAGAAATAATACATTTGTATTAAAATCAAGATAAAAATGAAGTCGCTGCAATAAAAGAATGAGGGTTCAAGTTTCCTTCAACAAAAGTAATAAAAACTACTCACTATTCATCTTCAAAAAATTTTGAAAAACTAAAATAAAAAGTTACAATGCACATAAATTCTTAAGCTCCTCTTGATGTCATCATAGAACAGCCAAGTTGTAGCTTCAAACCCTAAGTCAATTGTAATCTTGAAACTAGCTCTAAAACTTGAAGTAAATTCATTACCCCTTACATTTTGGTGTTAAACTTGCTTAAATACCCTAAAGTGAAAGAATTCAACCACCACCCAACTTCCTAAATCAGTAAAACTTGACTTTTAATGTAATTTGGGACATATACCTCTGTAGGGTTGATTTTTACCCCCACCGAGGTGATTTTCTCTTTGTAAAATTTCCTTATGCCTCGGTAGCATTAATTTTCACCCCCACCGAGGTGTTTTCCTCTAGACAAAAATGCCACTTCTTTCTTCTTCTAGGGACCTCGGTTGGGTTGATTTCCAACCCTACCGAGGTGATTTCTTCTTTCTTTAAATATTCACCTACAAAATACCAAAATTCAATTAAGCACACATAAATCTAAGAGTCGTAAAATTGAACAAAAAAACTAACCGAATTAACAATAAAATAACTCCTAAACACAATATAAACACACTAATAAATATAGTACTAGATCAGTTAAGTGATGTAGAGAAATAAGATTAAGACACATAAATATCGTACACTAGAGAATGTGTATTCCAGAGTTTGTAGTGAGCAATGTGTGAAAGAATTCCAAAGTTTTGAAGTGATTATTAATTAAGTTAAAACAGTAACTAAACAAATCAAGTAATGAACTAAATCAACTAATTGTAAAACCAAAACAAAATATGATATAAAAGATAACAATCAACATTTAAGGCACTCTTGCTAAGGAACTATCCACCTCAACTTCTATTATAATGACTCAATTAAAAGTAACACAAGTGATTATGAAAAACCAATTCAAGATCAAATATCTTACTCAAAATATCATTCAAAGTACTAAACCCTTAAACTATGATCAATCTAACACTTAGCATATCAATATGATTTATAAACTCCTAAACTTTCGTTAGATCCTCTATCGAGAAAACTAATTCTAGCTTGTTCTTAATTCAAAATTCTTAGTTTTAATTCTACTCTTAAATAACACATTATTGCCTCAAAACCTAGAACACAATCATGCATTAACATAAGTAAATTAAAATAAGAACATGCAAATCATAGGTTAAACATTAAATTGACAATCAATCATTTATTCAATAAACCAATCATTAATTAAACATAACAAAAGATAAGTATTAAAGCAAGCATTAAGAAATAACGCACTTGTATTGAAATTACGATTAAAACAAAGTCATTTATTCCCTCTTTAATTATGGCATTAAACTTGTTTAAATACCCTAGAGTGGAAGAATTTCGTCACTACCCAACTTCCCAAATTAGGAAAACTTGACTTTTATTGCAATATGGGACACATCCCTCGGTAGGGTTAGTTCTCACCCCCACCGAGGTGATTTTCTCTTTGTAAAATTTCCTTGTGCCTTGGTAGGGTTGATTTTAACCCCCACTGAGATGTTTACCTTTGGACTGAAATGCAACTTCTTTATTTTTCTAGAGACCTCAGTTGGATTGATTTCCAACCCTATCGAATTGATTTCTTCTTTCTTCAAATATTCACCTAAAAAATACCAAAATTCAATTAAGCAAAGATAAATCAAAGATATATAAAATTCAACACAAAAGTAACCAAATTAACACTAAAATAACTCCTAAACACAATACAAACACACTAATGAATATAGTACTAGATCAGTTAAGTGATATAGGAAAATAAGATTAAAACGCATAAATATCGTACCCCAGAGTACATATCCACTCTTTTGAGTAATTTTTCCAATCACCCAAGTGCCTATCCACTCTCCTGAGTATATTTTCACTATCCTAAGTATTTGATGTCTCATAATTGGCCTTCAAGTTAGCTTTGTTTCCAGCAAATAAGCATTCACCCAAGTGCTATTGTCACTCACTCAAACTCTCCCACCACTCACCTAAAATTTCACTCACTCATCCATATCTCACCGAAGGCATTTTATTTCAAGTCAATTATTTTCATCTTTTCTTGTTTTATTTCATACAAGTAAGTGCCTAATACTACTTTAATTTTTAAATTATCATATTAGGTTGCTTATTTTGATTAGAAATTGGGTTTTATTCCTAAATATTGGGGTTGGTTAGAGTTCTCATTTGAGCTCAATTTCTTTTTTCTTTTGAACTTTATTTTCATTAAGCTTGTTGAGTGTTTGCAATTGATGATTATGTTATTTGTTGGCTCACTTTGGAGATGAATTTATTTACAATTTAGTCTTGATAAGTTATGCAATCAAGTTGTTTGACAAAATGCCTTAATGACTAAATACATATTTTTTCTTAAAGTTTCTTACTCTAAACCATGTTCAATCTCACTCAATTCACACACTTCCTTACCCATGACACTTAAATCAAACTATAGTCTTTCTTCAATTTCCATCATCATTATCATCAAGTAACTACATTTTGCAATGCTCAATTCTTTAATTGACATACTTAGATTACTTGGTTTGAATTGGATTAAGAGTGTTATGTTCTTATACATAAGATTGCTTAAAGTTTGTTTTGAGTTTAATTTGTTACACTTCATGCACAATGCATGTAATACCCTTATAATAATAGTATTTTTCAATGTAAAATTTAGGGGTAAACGGTAATTTTTTTTTTCAAACATCAATCACTGCTAAACAACTTTGATAAAATTTAATATTTTATTCAATTTACAAAATTTTGGCAGCACAACCGCTAGAACATACTAGCCTCCTGAAAAATTCAAGCAATCCACACAGCCTCTCAGAGGCACAACAAATCATATCCGATAGTAATATGCATTATAGACAACCAATCACATATCAATGATAGTCATTTATAACTCATTAACTGGCATTTTCCAGACGTAACAATATTTATCATTTAACAAATATTACCTTCAATACAGTTCACTTCTATACTCTCACTGTTTAAGTATATATATGCCACAAATACTAAAAATAAGAGTACAACTAACTTTCTTCATCTTCGAATTCTGCTTCTTGATGTATCAAGCTCCTTCAATCCTTCAAAATCTGCATACAGTAAACACTACGTGCTGAGCACTAGAAATGCTCAGTGGTGACTACTAATCCTATAACTTTTCAATTTACACATAATTACATAAATTATGCAAACTTTTATTCTTATTTATCATAAATTTACTTTTAATTTCTTTCACACTATTTTCATTTTTTACCAACATTTTTTGTAATCGTTTTACTTTGATCTTATAATTTTCAATTTACTTTACACTACTTTCATTGTGATTCGATTATAAATTGACTTTTATTTTTACGTTTCATACTTCTACCTTTACTTATCTTTTGTCTTGTAATTATGAATCTCTGATGTAGTTGTCGTTTCATTTAACGAGTTATATGGATACTCATGTCTTTAATGACAATTTTTTTGTTCCTAGTTCCATTAGGTAATTCAAATACAATTTTCACTATTTATTCTTTTAATTCACTTTAATCTTTTCAATAATTCGCGCGAGAAATTCCAAGGCTTATAATTTTTATTTTCTTTTCTTTTTACAAATGAACCTTTTTTATTTTAACTGAATAATCATTTGTCTTTTGATCATTTTACTTTCCATTTAACCTTTACTTCCAGAATTTTATTATTTAGTCATATTTTTATACTTAAATACAATATTGTCATTTTTAACTTTAAATACATAATTAGGACTATTTTTCGACTTTTTTATTCTTTTTTTAATAATAATTGATACACAAATTACCAATTCATTCTCATGGGTATTTTCATAAATATTTTATTTTTATAAACATTTTCTTTTTATTCTTATTTATTAATTACAACCTTTGGGAACAATTTCAGTTTTATCCCAAAGTTTTCATTTTCTTTCAATCAAGTTCTTTTTTATTCATAACATTTACATTCAATTACTTTCATACTTCCTATTTATTCTTTTCAATATGCCTCTAATGCAATATGATAGGATCTCAAAAAGGATATGCGGGACATGGACCCAAAGGTCCCACTGATAGATAAATGACCTCCATGGGATCATTTCTTAAAAAGCACATCACTAACACTTTCACTTTAACATTGAACCTATGGAGATCAGAGATCCTACCCATTGCAAAGCAAGTCGCCATGACTTGTACCGCGGTATAGGGTGTCTCTATGGCTAGCCAATTATATCCTGAATAAGAATATCACTTCCTGACTATTACTAAGGGCAAAAATAGTCGATAACTTTCAGAATGATTTTCAAACTTCAATCATTTTAATTTCTTTTCTTTTGCTTAAAATAATATATTTTGTCAATCGCACTCTTTTTAGTGCTTTTGAATAGCACCTTTTCTTGAATTATTTTACAAAAATTTAATATGAAGATTTAGTATTTTCCAGACATATAACTTTTGCTATAATTCACCATCCGTTCTTTTTCTTTAACACTTTACACTTTATAAATTGTCACGGTATAAGTCAATACTTTACTCTTACATTTATTTTATCGGTCTGAATTTGATAATTGTTCGAAATTTGAAATACTTTTATATGGGATGTGGACTATTTATAATAATTCAACATTTTTATTTGAATTATGAATTATTTGGTAATAATTTAATGCGGTTAATTTATTCACTGTACTTTTTATTTTCTGAAAATTTATCATCTAATCTCCTCATTTTCCTTATACGAAGTGTAAATTAATTTACATTAAATTACCAACTTTTAATTATTTATTGGATTATTTTTCAATAATTCAATATTTCAATTAAGCACATTTCATACTTATTTTCTAAATTAATCCATACATCACATAAATTCCATAAAAATTTATGTTAACCTTCCTCTTCAATTATTGTCATCTTTGCTTATTTTATGAATTATTTTAACATAATTCATCATATACGATATTTACATACACTTAACAATTCTCTAAATTTTCATAAATTTCATTAAAAATTTATGGGCAATTTATTTTATGTTTATTATGATTATATAACATAATCAACAAAAATTCTCTATTTTATCAATTACATTATTCAATAAATATTCCAAAATAGTCATATAAATTTCTATAAATTCCATAACAATTTATGGATATATATTATTTCATCTTCTATCAAATTAAGACTTAATTTCATTAATTTACAACACAATAATTCATTTCTTTAAAAAGAAAATTTTGGATTCATAAAGGAAATTTCTTAATAAATTTCCTTAACACAATTTATACAATATATTAGGCTTAATTAAAACTTAATTAAACAATCATAAAATTAATTTCAATTTTAATCAATAATTCGATAGATGTATCCAAACCTAGAATAATCATCTATGAAAGTAATGAAGTAGGAGTAACCTCCTCTGGCATGTGTAATCATTGGACCAATACATCTGAATGTATTAAGTCCAAAACCATTTTAGCTTGTTCTCCTTTACAAATAAAGGGAGCTTTTGTCATTTTTCCCAATAAACAAGATTCACATGTATCAAATGATCCCAAATCACCTGACTTGTGTAATTTTGTCATGCGTTTTTCATTTATATGGCCTAAACGACAATGCCATAATTATGAGGTATTTAGATTATCATGTTTATTCTCTTGGTATCCACATTATGTACTTCTTTAATTAAATCAAGAACAAATATACCATTCTCAATGATAGCTTTTGCATAAAACATATTGTTCTTAAAAATGTAACAACATTTGTCCTTTAAAGAAATATCATAATCGTTCATCAAACGACTGAAAGAAATAATACTTTTGGATAAAGCTGGAACATAATAACAATTATTTAATTCTAGTACTAATCCACTAGGAAGAGGCAAATAGTAAGTCCCCACAACTGTTGTAGAGATGTTTTGTCCAGTAGCTGACTGCAAACATATCTCTGCCCTTCCAACTCTTCTAAAGCTTCCAAGCCCCTGTAGATCATTACATAAATGAGATACACATCTGGTATCTAATACCCAAGATTGTTTTGAAGCAATAGAGTAAGTATTAATTTCAATCATATGAATACCTGAAGTAGAAGCATCAGCTTGCTTCTTCTCCTTCAGAGAATCTAGATAGGCCTTGCAATTACGCTTCTAATGACCATCCTTTCCACAATGAAAGCAAGTTCCTTTGGGATTCTTTTTCTTGGCAACCATCTTCTTGGAGATCCCACCATTCTTTAGCTGCGCCTTGGTTATCTTCTTCTGCTTCTTGCCTTTAGCAGAAGTGACAACCATGACACTTTTTGGATCCTTCTTAACTGATCCATCAGCTGTCTAGAGCATATTGATTAGCTCAGGAATGGATACTTGGATCTTATTCATGTAGAAGTTAAGCATAAAAGGTGCATAACTTGGAGCCAATGAGTACAAGATTAAATCTATGTATAGATCATTATCCATAACATAGCCAAGTCTACTCAAATGTTCAATATACCCATACATCTTCAATGCAAGAGCAGCAGCTGAAGTGCCTTCCACCATTTTGCAGTTAAATAGAGCTCGAGCAATCTCATATTACTCAATTCTAGCCTGAGAAGAATAAAGCTCCTCTAGATGCAAAATGATGGTTCTAGATCCATCATCTCATGTTGCTTCTGAAGCTCCGAGGACACAGCACCCAGCATCAGACATGCTGCTGCTTTACTATCCTCCATGTATTTTCGATAAATGCCTTTGATCTCATCAACGGCATCATCTGATGGAAGTGGTGGTGGATCTTTATCCAAGACATAGTGGATCTTTTTAGCTCTGAGAACAATTCTCACTTGCCTGATCCAGTCATAATAGTTGTTGCCAACCAGCTTGTTATCCAAGATTGATCGTATATTAATGTTTGATGTGCTCATGATAATGACCTAGATGTGAAAAAGAAAAGATATGAGAGTATGTTCATATATGTGTATGCATTAATAAGGTCTTTAATTAATCCATTTACTCCCACTATTTTATTGCGAATTAATAGCCCTAACTATATAATCCGAGAAAATCCGATGGTTTTCTTAGTGGGCTAATATCCAATCCTTGATATGTAATTTAACCTTGACTGTGGACAACAAGCCAAATTCCATATCCTTGAAAGGTAGGTATCTATATACCAATTGTGTCTCTACACAACTATTGGATCATTAGGTTATCAACTCTTGATGCATGCATATCTTATATGCATTCCCTAATCTTGCCTCTAGAACCATTAGCCTTGATTGTGGTTAACAAGCTAATGGGCTAGCTAAGATGACCCATTTAATTAGATTTGAACATATTCGATATAATGTGAGCTTGACTGTGGTAAAAAACCCACACTATAAAGAACTCTGGTTCTCCTCAAATTAATGGAAGGCTTATATATCTTAGTATTTGTTTGAGGGTTCTAGTTAATTAAGTCTCATCATACATGGTTGGCATACATTGTTATGCATCCTATATCTATCACATAAATATAAGAATACAAATATGGTATAGTTATGGACTTCACTACATTGATTTCCCCGAGCCAAGAGGGAAATCAAAAGGTCACACCTAGGTAGTATGCATGTTTCAAACAAGAAAAATAATTACATTATCTTCAAGCTTGTTGGATCTCCATCCTGCCCATCTTGCTCCTTGATAGTGGTCTCCATCTCTATTTCTAATTCTAATCTAAGTAATCTAATTACATATTACAACTTGAAAAGAAATACAAACCAAAAACAGGTGGCCGGGACATGAAAGTCCTCATTGGGCCAAAACATGCATAATGCTCAATCACATTGGGCTTTGTCCATAACTATCCATCATGCCAATCATACACCTTTATATGCCTTTATAATGCATAAAGAAATGGATTACTAAACTTTGTTTCAACTTTTGAAACAATATTTTGAGTTATTTTGATGATGTGATCAAATTGGGAAACTTTTTCATTTTGGAAACTTTCATTTAAGAAACCTTTTTGCATGCATGTGTTCTTACCTTAATAATCAATCCAATTGATTATTAATTAATTATAAATTGATTATTTAATTAATTAATCATATTAAATAATTAAAAGAGTCAATTTTGGGCTTATAATCAAGTGTAGGCCGAAACCCACAGAAGAAAACCCTAAATGTGTTCACATACAAACTAATTTTTTGTCTTCTGGACCATTTAGGCCTTTTGGAATGAGCCAAGCCCACTCCAGCCCTTAAAACCAAATAATAAACTTAATTAATGTTTATAATATTTAATATAAATTAGCTCCTTGGGTCCACCAAGTCATTCACTAATTTAAACCAAGTTCGTAAACATAATTAAGCCCATTAAGTGGTTTTAATGAATTAAAATTGTAACACCCTTACCCTGCACTTAGCTATAACACTGTGATTAATATTAATCAAGCATGCTTATCAACATTTCATCTGATAATCCACTAAACAGATATCCAAAAGTTAACTATTAGAAGCTTCACTTACAGGTGCAACTTACTAACATCAAATATTACATATACAAAGCATCTGTAGTAATTACAAAATTTCCAGAATTTAAAGTTTCCACAACTACAAATCATAAGGACAAAAAGAAGACTCTAATATCAATCTTCTAAGACTTGTGTTGGCCAACCTACTGCAGAAAACAGACCTGGAAGAAAGTCCTGTTCTCCCAACCTACACGGATAAACAAAAATCCGTGCTAAGCTATAAAGCTTAGTTGGGAATACTATAAATGATAACGACTACTCACAGTGGTCGTCAACAAGCATACATTATAAACTATAAAGTATAACTTATACTCAACAATTAACCATATAAGCATAATTGTCCTTTAATCTTGCGATTCATTCATTGATTATTTTACCACTGTTTATACTTAGTCATTCCTTCCACTTCCTCATATAAGATAGGAATATAAGCATATACATATTCACATATGAGCTATGATCAACATTCACATATAAGCTATGATCAACATTCACATATAAATATTCGCAAGTAAAACAAGGCATTAGTACTATGAAAGTTCATCATTTATCAATCAAGAAATATATTCGAATTACTTATTGTACCAATGCATACATAGAATTTCTAGCTTGCTTTTATATCCAATACCATTTTCATGTGAACTTTATCTCTTGTAAATCTATAAATGCTTTATGTGTATGCACAAGACAATATACATCATTTCTTAATCAAGAGCAAGAACGAGTAAATATAGGGAAAACATATAACTCAACTGTATTAATTTGAAAAGCAATCACCAACATGAATACCCATTCATAAACTCTTATATTCATTTTCTTTAGAGAACATACTATCTCTAATATAGTTCATAATTATATATTAGTGATGCACTAGTTCATTTATATAACTCTGTACGTACTGTTTCTATACGCGATAATCATGCATGAGTGTATATTGTAACATCTTTTAATACTATAATTTCCATTTGTGATGTAAAGGAATTTCACATATAAATTAGATTCTGAAATCAATTTATGAATTGTTATGCTTTATAAAGCTTTAAATTAACATCAAACTATTCTTAACTTTGGTATAAGGCCTGCACTATTCTAAAGAGGTGGATAACGGGTTAAACGATGGTACCCGAAGGTACAAGCTATTTAGTCACCCAAACGGGGCTGACTACAACCCAAACGGGGTTGAACGATGGTACCCGAAGGCACAAATTGGTTTAGCCACCCAAACGGGGTGACCACAACCCACACGGGGTTGAACGATGGTACCCGAAGGCACAAGTTTTGGTGTATCTATGGTACCCGAAGGTACGGGGCTTAACGATGGTACCCGAAGGCACAAGCTATTTAGTCACCCAAACGGGGCTGACTACAACCCAAACGGGGTAGAACGATGGTACCCGAAGGCACAAATTGGTTTAGCCACCCAAATGGGGTGACCACAACCCACACGGGGTTGAACGACGGTACCCGAAGGCACAAGTTTTGGTGTATCTATGGTACCCGAAGGTACGGGGCTTAACGATGGTACCCGAAGGCACAAGCTATTTAGTCACCCAAACGGGGCTGACTATAACCCAAACGGGGTTGAACGATGGTACCCGAAGGCACAAATTGTTTAGTCACCCAAACGGGGCTGACTACAACCCAAACGGGGTTGAACGATGGTACCCGAAGGCACAAGTTTTTCTGCAGCTGCATGGTACCCTTATAGGCATGCCTATCTATCCACTTCTTAGACTCAACGCAGGCAATAAGATCTATTTACTTTATCTTTCATTTATTCATTCATATTCTTATATGCACATGTATACTCTTGTATAACTATGAACAATGTACTCATACTCATGTTCATATATAACTTTCTGTAAACCGGTGAACATTTCACTGTTGGGTAATGCTATTCTGTTCTTGTAATCATATTCACTTATGTGGCTAGTTCGTATGTCAAGATTATACTTATATAATGCCATTTGTACCCATACATGATCATGTAAAATATATATATATACATCTTCTTTAGTACATACACATATATGCACTAATCATAAACAATTATACACTTTTCTCATATAATAATCACATGACAAGATACTCCTTCTGTGATGCATACACTTGTATACATAGTCTTGTATGACATTACCATTATATACTTTAATAAAATTTCTATAATGGTGTCTATAGCACTGTAGATCTGTATTTTAGCATGCTATCATGTGACCACACATATGCTTAATCATATCATTTCAATTAAGTAAAGACGTATTCATACGTTTCACTTTACTCATTTTCTTTGAATCATTACTCTCAAACTTCTTTCAACAGTCAAACCCAATCATGTAAGATCATATTATATTTATAGACATAAGTTTATATGTTCACATAATCCACAAATCACATTAAGCATCTCACATGTTCACAGTCATGCTAAAACATTTTCTATCTCATAGTACAAATTCATGCTCATACACTCATGTACATAATCATAGATGTACGTACCTGTGGGTACACTCGCATATAGTAGACTTACTCATATGAGCATATTTACCAAATATATATATATGTATATATATATATCTTTATCATCATTAAAATCATGTGCTATACAGAATGTCAACATGTTTCCATATGGGCATATACACATGCCAAGGTCATACTATTGCAGTCCTTATTTCATAGCATAAATACATGTCAAAATGTGCACTTTCATGTCATAAGGTTACATGTGTATAATATATATATCAATTTGGCATGTGACAATCATGTACAAAACTATTTACATGTATAAGTTAGATATTTCATCATTAGTCTTTATTGATATACACAATTGAATGCATATGTATTCATATAAATCCTTCATGGATAGCCATATTACATGCTTTAACCAATTAACTTTACTGTCACATAAACAAACATCTCTCTCAATTTATTAAAGAAATCATATTATCAAGTGTAGCAACAATATGCACATAATAGTAAATTCTGTTTCTGTGAGATGTTTAGGAAACTAGTCCGAATTCAACCCTAAATTCCATATACTTAGAGACCGATTTAAGTTTAGGTTTCTTCATATGAAATATAGGAATGGAAGTCTAGTTTCCAACGCAAAAAGAATCACTCAATTTGCTGTTCTGTACCTCAACTTATGAGTAAAACAATCCAGATAGGTCAATCAGTCGTGAAGAAACGTTCTACTCGTGAAGAGGCTCACGAGTGAAGTAAAAGGGCAACATTTCACGACTCGTGAAGGGGCTCACGAGTAGAGAAAAAAGGCAGCATTTCACTACTCGTGAAGGGGCTCATGAGTGGTGAAAAAGGCAGCATTTCACTACTCGTGAAGGGGCTCACGAGTGGTGAAAAAGGACAGAATTTCACGACACGTGAAGAGCTTCACGAGTCGGACAAAAGTTCACGACTCGTGAAGTGCTTCACGACTCGGCACTGACTCTCACAACTGATGAAATCCGTTCTTCCAAAATCAACCCGAAAACCCAGCAAAAACCAGAAAAACGTAACTTCAATTTCTGTAAATTACATCCAAATTCAGCAACCAATTCCACATGCAATATGAACAACCTACATTCCCATACCTTAGCTGAAAATTCCTTTGTCTTAAACCCCTTGCAAGCCCTTTTCCTTGCTTCTTCCACCTTCTCTCTCTCCTTTACATCATTTCATACATACAACAACAATCATCCATCATCAATCAAATTAAGAAAGAGATGAAGATGAAGAGATGAACTAACAAGTTAGGATATTACCTTATAGTTATACTAATGATCTAGATTGAACAACATGCAACAATTCCTCTTCAACAAGACCTTGAGAATTCATCTATGGCTTTAAGAAATAAGAAGAAGAAAAGGAAATTGCTGTAACTCTCTCTCTAAAATTTCGTTCACCACCATTTCAAAGAGTTTTTTTTTTTCATTCCACTAGCAAAAGACTTTATATAATAGCTAGGAAAATTCCCTCTTTGATCCTTCAACAAAATGTATGTCCTTTAATCAATCCACATCTTTTTGCATGTTATAAATCAACCTAATCACTTATTCTTTCTCTTAAATTAACCTCTCAAATATTCATTTATTCACCTTTGACCTTTAAGATGCTGAATTTACAAATTAACCCTTAAACTAATACTTTGAACTTCAATTACACCCTTGAATGTTATTAAACCAACAATAATAATTTAATTATGACCTTATAAAATTCATACCATATATCTTACACATTTATCACAATTATCGAACTTAATAACACTTATATCCCAATTGATCCTTGAAATAAAATATTATTTCAATTACACACATAAATAAACAACTAGTTTATCCTTCAATATATAAGCTTATAATAATTCATCTAATTAAGCTTGATTAAACATTAATAATTGGGATTATGTCCTTGAATTCTACTAAGGCCTAATTTGAGTCCTTACAAATCTCTCCCCCTTAAGAAATTTCGTCCTCGAAATTCATACTTGTATCTTTTGTAACACCCTATATCCCATGTTTACTATATCCAATGCAAACTATGCCATTTTAATTCATCAAGTCATATGACTATATCATCATACTGTAGCTATTGTACTTTCATGCTTAGCATTCATCATATCAATACATTTATATAAAGTAATTCTAATTTCATCATGCATGCATATACTAGTATTTTCACTATGAGCTTATTACAGTCTTCACTTCCATATAATTTACATATACATATATTACAACCCTTATACATATTAAACATGTAAGGAATTAAATAAGATTTATCAAAAGTTTCCTACATCCACTTCTATAGACTGGTGTTGGCCTGTCCTGATGCAGAATTAGATCCTGTGCATAAAGTCTTCGCTACCCAAAACCTACACGGATCAAATAACCCGTGCTAAGCTTTACAGCTTAGTGGGGAAATTCTAAACATGAAAGACAACCACTCACAGTGGTTGTCAAAAATATAAAATAACTAGCAACAATACTCATATGGCAAAAGAAAAGAAAATTATAAAATACAATAGCTTGCATAACAAGATAGCTTTTCACAATTTAATCAGCATACTAGTTATAGTTCATGAAGTGATCCATATATCATGTAAGCAAATATTAAGTCGTGTTCACATAGTCACTGTTAACCATAATAATTCATATATCAGATGCATATCTCATACTGTGAATAACTTTGAAACTTTATTACTTTACTTTAGCCTGCTTAAGTTCTAAGAATGGATAACGGGATCGATGGATACCCGAGGGTATCAAATGATAGATATCTGAAGATATTATAACTATGGACCCAAGTAGGGCCAACTATACTTTGGACCGGTCAAATGCTCGCACGTGAGCACCCACACGAGGGCAAAAATAAACAACCCTAATGGGCTTTGTAAGATCCAGCAGGATCGACTTTGGCAGCTGCAATTCCCTATAGGCGCCTATCTATCCATAACTGAACTCTATTGCAGGCGATACTTTATTCATGTTCATTTCATACTTTAAAGCTGTGCTTATAGTATACCATTTTCACATGCATATAATCTCACCTATTAAATGACATTTAATCATTTCCTATCTCATAGGGCAATTACATGCTCATGCACTCATAAATATAATCATAGATTGTACGTACCTGTAGTACATTCGCATCTAATAAGCTTGTTCTGATAAGCATGATTATCAATATATATACCTCAATCACTCATCAATCATATGCTATTAATATGTTTCCATAAGGCACATACCTTTAACTTTCATCATGAACTTATACTTAGACATATGATCTTTAGACAACACATCATATCACAATCATATTATCATACACATATATGATTAACAACAATTTCATAATTATTCATGGTGCTATAAATTAACTATTAATGTACAATTTCCATGATGCATAGGTATACATTCATAGACAATTTTCAATGTAAGTGATACAAATTTATATACACACTAGTATATGACTCTTGTATACTTGCATTTAAGGTCAATTTTTGCTCAGTTATATGTGCTACACATGGGGGTAGCCTAATATACCAATAAAAGAGAAATAAAAAAAACATTTAGTGACCAACATGCTGTCGCGCTCGCGACAGTAAGCGTGGTCATACAGGTTTTTCACTCTGTTCTTAAAATCCTGCAAACTGCTTAACAAAATCATTTTGTACCTCGTATTTGACATAGTAAACGGCATATTTAGAAAACGTTGTCTTCTACAAAGTTGTAGATATACATTTCTAGTTTCTAGAACATCAAAAATAATTTCAATATCATTTCTAGAACTCAAGATATGTTGAAATTACTAAAGACTGTTCAGCATAGTAGACTACACAGAATTTCCGATTTTCAAGTAAAATTAGGCAATGTTGTAGGCATTATTTGACTTCATTTTCTTCATAGATATTGTAGGTTTTGAAGTCTATTTTAAGTAGGAATTAACCACATGTCATTCTGATCATTTTACAATCAATTATGAAGATTTTACCCCAAGCTGTTCAAAATCGGATTCAAAGATGTATTTAATATTCAATCAATGTAGGGATAATCTAGAGGCCAAATTAGTGCTATTTTTCAACTACACTTTTATACCTATATCTCATATGAAACTATCAAAATTCATATAGCTTTAAATTAATGCCACGAACTCATTTTTATATCTAAATTACAGTTAATAGTTTAAGCAAATCTTCATGCAATACCTATTGATACAAAGTCTAATTTCATATCTCATTTCCATTGTTTCATCTATCACACATAAACACCTTGTTGATTCAATTAACAATCACTTGCATGCATAGAGAGTACCATCCCATACCTTGGCCGAACCCTTTATCACCCTAGCTTTCAATCCCTTGCAATATCCTTCCCTTTATTCCTTCTACCTTCCTCTTCTCCTTCACAAACATCATTATCATCATCAATTATAATTTCCAGCATTTATCCATCACTTATCTCAACCAAGATGAGAGGAAGAAGAAGAAGATGATGAAGAAATTCAGTAGAGACCACTTACCTTAGAGTTATGCACTTAATTGCCTTAATTAACCATCAAGATTTGTCACTTAAATTTCTTTAAGACTCAAAGACTTTGTAAGAAGATTGAAAGGAATTAAATCTCTGGTTTTTCCTCTCCATTGCCGACCAACAAGCTCTCCAAATGCCACTTTCTCTTTCTTTCCACTACACACCCACCTATTTATAGAACTTTGGCAAATATCACTTTAGGTCCTCTAAGAATTTGCATGTCACACTATAACCATGCATCTATTTGCATGTTATATAATGACCTCTCCACTAACTATTCTTCTTAAATCAACCTCCTCATTCTATCTCTTTTATACATTGACCTCTAAATTTCCAGAAATTACAAAATTACCCCACAATTAATACTTTTTCTGCAATTGCATCCTTAATTACTATTAATCATTACTTTTAAATTTTATTTTCATGCAATTAACATAATAATCTATCCCATAGACCCTTACTTATACATAATCCTCATTTAAAAATATGCAATTTTAACTAGGGTCATGTTAGGGGTCTTACAAATCTCTCCCCCTTAAAGAATTTCGTCCTCGAAATTCATACCTGAATTAAACAACTGAGGATATTGCTTCTTCATGACTGCCTCTGGTTCCCAAGTTACTTCTTGTACACCATGATGTTGCCAAAGTACTTTAACCAGAGGGATCTGCTCGTTTCTCAATTGTCTGATCTCCCTAGCCAGGATTTCCTTCGGTTCCTCATAATAAGTGAAATCTGGCTGTAACTGAATATCTTGAACTTGTAACTTGTGAGATTCATCCGAGCGATATCTTCGAAGCATAGATACATGAAACACGTCATGAAGCTTGGCCAATTCCATAGGAAGAGCCAATCTATAAGTTACTAGTCCGACTCTTTGAAGAATTTCGTACTGACCAATGAATCTCGGACTGAGTTTTTCCCTTTTTCCCAAATCTAAGCACTTTTCTCCAAGGCGATACCTTAAAAAAATACTTTGTCACCCACTTGGTACTCGATATCCCTTCTTTTAAGGTCAGCATATGATTTCTGCCTGTCACTCGCTTCTTTCAGCCTCTGCTTGATAACTTGAACCTTTTCTTCTGTATCTCTAACAAGGTCAGGACCAATTAACTTACATTCAGTCAACTCAGTCCAATAGACTGGAGTTCTACATTTTCTGCCATACAAAGCCTCATATGGTGCCATTTGAATACTCTTCTGATAGCTGTTATTATAAGCAAATTCCATTAAGGCTACATATTTATCCCAACTTCCAGAAAACTCCAAAGCACATCCCCTCATCATATCTTCGAGAATCTGAATAACCCTTTCAGATTGCCCATCCGTTTGAGGATGAAAAGCTGTACTATACTTGAGCTGTGTTCTCAAAGCTTGCTGTAAACTCTGCCAAAATCTCGATGTAAACCTTGGATCTCGATCCAAAATTATAGACACAGGTATACCATGTAACCGTACAATCTCATTCAATACTGTTCTTTTTAATTCTTTGTCATCAGGAACATATAATCTATTCTGATAATACACACCCCCATCTTCTTTCACTGAATACTCAGACTGGGTCCCTTCATGTGAAGACTTCAAAATCTGCTGCAACTTTTCATCATGTTTCTGTACATCAATCACAGTTTACCTCAAACAAGCTCTAGCCTTCAATTGTGCTATTAAAGCACCATCATAAGCAAGTTTCCATCTACAGCGATGTGCAATCATAGCAGCCATCATCTTACGACTCAAGGCATCAGCTACAACATTAGCTTTACCTGGATGGTAATCCACTATACAATCATAATCTTTAAACAGTTCTAACCATCTTCGCTGTCTCAAGTTAAGTTCCTTTTGAGTGAGCAAATATTTAAGACTCTTGTGATCTGTATAGATTCTGCACTTTTCCCCATACAAATAATGTCGCCAAATTTTCAAAGCAAACACTACTACTGCTAACTCTAGGTCATGGGTTGGATAGTTTTGTTCATGTGGCTTCAACTGTCTAGATGCATAGGAAATTACTTTGCCATCTTGCATTAACATACAACCCAAGCCAACTCTAGAAGCATCACTATACATAGCATACTCCTTTCCTGAAACTGGCTGTGTCAAAACTGGAGCCTCTGTCAGAAATTTCTTCAATTGATCAAAACTTGCTTGACACCGGTCAGTCCACTCAAACTTTATACCCTTTTCAAAAGTTTAGTGAGTGGTGCGGCTATAATTGATAAGCCTTTCACAAAGCGACGGTAATAACCTGCTAAGCCCAGAAAACTTCTCACTTCTGTCACATTTCGAGGCGGCTTCCAATATACTATAGCCTCTATTTTAGCTGGATCCACTCTAATGCCTTCAGAAGATACTGCATGACTTCTTTCCTTGGTCAAAAATCACATTTGCTCAGCTTAGCATACAACTGATTCTCCCTCAGAGTCTGTAAAACAATTCTCATATGTTCAGCATGTTCCGCTTCATCCCTCGAATACACCAAAATGTCATCTATGAACACAACAATAAACTGATCCAAGTAGGGTCTAAACACCCTATTCATAAGATCCATAAATGCAACCGGTGCATTTGTTAACCCAAATGGCATCACCAGAAACTCATAATGCCCATATCAGGTTCTAAAGGTTGTTTTGGAAACATCTACATCCTTAACCCGAAGTTGATAATAACCCGAGTGCAAATCAATCTTGGAAAACACTCCAGCACCCTTCAACTGATCAAATAAATCTTCAATTGTTGGTAAAGGATACTTTTTTTTTTATTTTTTTTTGTTACCCTGTTTAACTGTATGTAGTCTATGCACATCCTCATAGACCCATTCTTTTCTTCACAAATAAAATCGGTGCACCCCAGGGCGATGTACTAGGCTTAATGAAGCCTTTATCAAGTAACTCTTATAGCTGAACTTTTAGTTCTTTCAATTCCAAAGGAGCCATCCTGTATGGTGCCTTTGAAATAGGAGCTGTACCAGGTAAAATGTCTATGACAGTTCAACTTCCCTTTCAGGTGGAAGACTAGGTAAGTCTTCAGGGAACACATCAGGAAACTCTTTCACCACTGGAATCTCTTGAAGATTCACATTCTCTATTCTTGAATCAAGCACAAGTGCTAAGAATGCTTCACACCCTTTTCTCAAAAACCGCTTAGCTTGCATAGCTGATATTACATTAGCTATGGGTTTTGATCGAATGCCCTGTACTAAAGTTTCTTCACCATCAGCACCAATAAGAGTTACAGTTTTAGCTTCACAATTAATCACTGCATGATGTCTAGACAGCCAATCCATACCAAGTATAATATCAAACTCCCAGAATGGTAACTCAATAAGATCAGCAAGGAATTCTTTCGCTTGAATTACAATAGGACACTATTTATGCACTCTATTAACAACAACACTGTGACCCAAAGGGTTGGTTACACATATATCATATTCCAGTTCATGTACAGTAGACTCATTTCTACCCATCCTCAAACTGTTTACATTTAAAAGCATCAGTTAACATCTCATCAGGAGCATATTTGCACAGGTGACTGAATTCTTTCTCATACTCAGCCACAGACATAATTCTCTGTCTCAAGTTGAGAAATTGCTTTAACTTCTCTTGCTTATACTCCTCAGTAACATACTTTTTCTTGAATTCAGCTGTGAAAAATTTCCATGTAAGGGGATCTAGTAAATGGGGTTGCTTCAATACCCACTTCCACCAATCATAAGCTGCACCCTGTAATAGAGACACAGCACAAGATGCCTTATGACCCACTGGACAGTGGATTTCATCAAAAATTCTCTCTAGCCTTTCCAGCCAAAATTCAACTTCTTCAGACTATTCCAGATTAGTGCCTAAAAACTCTTCAGCACCATGCTTTCTAATTTCAGATATTGGAGCTTTAGGCGCTGTCATTCTTTGAAGAATTTGAGTCATATCCTGTGATATTTTAAACAATGCTTCTGTAGGGACGGCTGTTGGGATCTCATTTGGATTGGAGGATGAAAGTCCAATATTGAAAGGATTAGTTCTAACCGGCCTATTACTTTCAACCGATTCCTCAAAAGCATCTCTAGAGTTTTCTATATTCAATCTATAAGAAAAACAGGGACTTCTGCATCAGGCCAACAAAATGCTATATCATACTATAGAATCCTAGGTTCATTTTTACCCAGAAAAGGCTAAACCTAGGCTCTGATACCAAATTGTAACACCCTATATCCCATGTTTACTATACCCAATGCAAACTATGCCATTTTAATTCATCAAGTCATATGACTATATCATCATACTGTAGCTATTGTACTTTCATGCTTAGCATTCATCATATCAATACATTTATATAAAGTAATTCTAATTTCATCATGCATGCATATACTAGTATTTTCACTATGAGCTTATTACAGTCTTCACTTCCATATAATTTACATATACATATATTACAACCCTTATACATATTAAACATGTAAGGAATTAAACAAGATTTATCAAAAGTTTCCTACATCCACTTCTATAGACTGGTGTTGGCCTGTCCTGATGCAGAATTAGATCCTGTGCATAAAGTCTTCGCTACCCAAAACCTACACGGATCAAATAACCCGTGCTAAGCTTTACAGCTTAGTGGGGAAATTCTAAACATGAAAGACAACCACTCACAGTGGTTGTCAAAAATATAAAATAACTAGCAACAATACTCATATGGCAAAAGAAAAGAAAATTATAAAATACAATAGCTTGCATAACAAGATAGCTTTTCACAATTTAATCAGCATACTAGTTATAGTTCATGAAGTGATCCATATATCATGTAAACAAATATTAAGTCGTGTTCACATAGTCACTGTTAACCATAATAATTCATATATCAGATGCATATCTCATACTGTGAATAACTTTGAAACTTTATTACTTTACTTTAGCCTGCTTAAGTTCTAAGAATGGATAACGGGATCGATGGATACCCGAGGGTATCAAATGATAGATATCTGAAGATATCATAACTATGGACCCAAGTAGGGCCAACTATACTTTGGACCGGTCAAATGCTCGCACGTGAGCACCCACACGAGGGCAAAAATAAACAACCCTAATGGGCTGTGTAAGATCCAGCAGGATCGACTTTGGCAGCTGCAATTCCCTATAGGCGCCTATCTATCCATAACTGAACTCTATTGCAGGCGATACTTTATTCATGTTCATTTCATACTTTAAAGCTGTGCTTATAGTATACCATTTTCACATGCATATAATCTCACCTATTAAATGACATTTAATCATTTCCTATCTCATAGGGCAATTACATGCTCATGCACTCATAAATATAATCATAGATTGTACGTACCTGTAGTACATTCGCATCTAATAAGCTTGTTCTGATAAGCATGATTATCAATATATATACCTCAATCACTCATCAATCATATGCTATTAATATGTTTCCATAAGGCACATACCTTTAACTTTCATCATGAACTTATACTTAGACATATGATCTTTAGACAACACATCATATCACAATCATATTATCATACACATATATGATTAACAACAATTTCATAATTATTCATGGTGCTATAAATTAACTATTAATGTACAATTTCCATGATGCATAGGTATACATTCATAGACAATTTTCAATGTAAGTGATACAAATTTATATACACACTAGTATATGACTCTTGTATACTTGCATTTAAGGTCAATTTTTGCTCAGTTATATGTGCTACACATGGGGGTAGCCTAATATACCAATAAAAGAGAAATAAGAAAAACATTTAGTGACCAACATGCTGTCGCGCTCGCGACATTGTCGCGCTCGCGACAGTAAGCGTGGTCATACAGGTTTTTCACTCTGTTCTTAAAATCCTGCAAACTGCTTAACAAAATCATTTTGTACCTCGTATTTGACATAGTAAACGGCATATTTAGAAAACGTTATCTTCTACAAAGTTGTAGATATACATTTCTAGTTTCTAGAACATCAAAAATATTTTCAATATCATTTCTAGAACTCGAGATATGTTGAAATTACTAAAGACTGTTCAGCATAGTAGACTACACAGAATTTCCGATTTTCAAGTAAAAATTAGGCAATGTTGTAGGCATTATTTGACTTCGTTTTCTTCATAGATATTGTAGGTTTTGAAGTCTATTTTAAGTAGGAATTAACCACATGTCATTCTGATCATTGTACAATCAATTATGAAGATTTTACCCCAAGTTGTTCAAAATCGGATTCAAAGATGTATTTAATATTCAATCAATGTAGGGATAATCTAGAGGCCAAATTAGTGCTATTTTTCAACTACACTTTTATACCTATATCTCATATGAAACTATCAAAATTCATATAGCTTTAAATTAATGCCACGAACTCATTTTTATATCTAAATTACAGTTAATAGTTTAAGCAAATCTTCATGCAATACCTATTGATACAAAGTCTAATTTCATATCTCATTTCCATTGTTTCATCTATCACACATAAACACCTTGTTGATTCAATTAACAATCACTTGCATGCATAGAGAGTACCATCCCATACCTTGGCCGAACCCTTTATCACCCTAGCTTTCAATCCCTTGCAATATCCTTCCCTTTATTCCTTCTACCTTCCTCTTCTCCTTCACAAACATCATTATCATCATCAATTATAATTTCCAGCATTTATCCATCACTTATCTCAACCAAGATGAGAGGAAGAAGAAGAAGATGATGAAGAAATTCAGTAGAGACCACTTACCTTAGAGTTATGCACTTAATTGCCTTAATTAACCATCAAGATTTGTCACTTAAATTTCTTTAAGACTCAAAGACTTTGTAAGAAGATTGAAAGGAATTAAATCTCTGGTTTTTCCTCTCCATTGCCGACCAACAAGCTCTCCAAATGCCACTTTCTCTTTCTTTCCACTACACACCCACCTATTTATAGAACTTTGGCAAATATCACTTTAGGTCCTCTAAGAATTTGCATGTCACACTATAACCATGCATCTATTTGCATGTTATATAATGACCTCTCCACTAACTATTCTTCTTAAATCAACCTCCTCATTCTATCTCTTTTATACATTGACCTCTAAATTTCCAGAAATTACAAAATTACCCCACAATTAATACTTTTTCTGCAATTGCATCCTTAATTACTATTAATCATTACTTTTAAATTTTATTTTCATGCAATTAACATAATAATCTATCCCATAGACCCTTACTTATACATAATCCTCATTTAAAAATATGCAATTTTAACTAGGGTCATGTTAGGGGTCTTACATCTTTTACTCATGTACAACACTATCATTGCTATACCTCTATGTCTATCACAACCATCTATGATCTAATACTTACTTTACCATCTTCTTTTCTCACTTTTCATTTGACCTTATCTCCAAATAAGGGCAACCGTATCATACTGTCATATCATTACTATGCTTAATGTATATCCTGTCAGCTTTCCTATTCAGTCGGGGCCTGTACATGTAGTATCATGCTTGATGCTATGCTTATGCGTAAATGATGCTTTCATGTATGCAATAAGATGCAAATGCATTCTCTCGTGTGCTGTATATGTTTTTGTCCCATCCCATGTATAATGTTTTGTCAACTGCCCATGCCTGTTAAGGATTCACTGACAGGTATACTTAGCGTCGTAATTAACCAAATTTCTCACAACATCATCACATAAGAAAGATTTTATTCACAACTTATATTGTTTCTCTAAAACCATATTAGCACACTTATACTATATTCTATTAACACACTTGTACTATAAGCCAAACACTAATCATATCAGCATTTCTTTAGTTCCTCCAATAAAGAAACAGACATCTCAACATGAGTTACTTTCACAAGATCGGGGACAAATAAGTTCAATGCCCCAGAATTGCTATCTTTAATGATCTCTTTCCCAGTTTCTTTCAATTTATCCACCTTTAATCTATACAAAACAAAACCAAGATATCTGCATTAGGCCAACACACTAACACTTCCATATAACAATTACTCTAAACACTTATAGCCTAGGAACGGCTAAACCTTTTCTCTGATACCACTAATTGTAACATCCTTACCCTGCACTTAGCTATAACACTGTGATTAATATTAATCAAGCATGCTTATCAACATTTCATCTGATAATCCACTAAACAGATATCCAAAAGTTAACTATTAGAAGCTTCACTTACAGGTGCAACTTACTAACATCAAATATTACATATACAAAGCATCTGTAGTAATTACAAAATTTCCAGAATTTAAAGTTTCCACAACTACAAATCATAAGGACAAAAAGAAGACTCTAATATCAATCTTCTAAGACTTGTGTTGGCCAACCTGCTGCAGAAAACAGACCTGGAAGAAAGTCCTGTTCTCCCAACCTACACGGATAAACAAAAATCCGTGCTAAGCTATAAAGCTTAGTGGGGAATACTATAAATGATAACGACTACTCACAGTGGTCGTCAACAAGCATACATTATAAACTATAAAGTATAACTTATACTCAACAATTAACCATATAAGCATAATTGTCCTTTAATCTTGCGATTCATTCATTGATTATTTTACCACTGTTTATACTTAGTCATTCCTTCCACTTCCTCATATAAGATAGGAATATAAGCATATACATATTCACATATGAGCTATGATCAACATTCACATATAAGCTATGATCAACATTCACATATAAATATTCGCAAGTAAAACAAGGCATTAGTACTATGAAAGTTCATCATTTATCAATCAAGAAATATATTCGAATTACTTATTGTACCAATGCATACATAGAATTTCTAGCTTGCTTTTATATCCAATACCATTTTCATGTGAACTTTATCTCTTGTAAATCTATAAATGCTTTATGTGTATGCACAAGACAATATACATCATTTCTTAATCAAGAGCAAGAACGAGTAAATATAGTGAAAACATATAACTCAACTGTATTAATTTGAAAAGCAATCACCAACATGAATACCCATTCATAAACTCTTATATTCATTTGCTTTAGAGAACATACTATCTCTAATATAGTTCATAATTATATATTAGTGATGCACTAGTTCATTTATATAACTCTGTACGTACTGTTTCTATACGCGATAATCATGCATGAGTGTATATTGTAACATCTTTTAATACTATAATTTCCATTTGTGCTGTAAAGGAATTTCACATATAAATTAGATTCCGAAATCAATTTATGAATTGTTATGCTTTATAAAGCTTTAAATTAACATCAAACTATTCTTAACTTTGGTATAAGGCCTGCACTATTCTAAAGAGGTGGATAACGGGTTAAACGATGGTACCCGAAGGCACAAGCTGTTTAGTCACCCAAACGGGGCTGACTACAACCCAAACGGGGTTGAACGATGGTACCCGAAGGCACAAATTGGTTTAGCCACCCAAACAGGGTGACCACAACCCACACGGGGTTGAACGATGGTACCCGAAGGCACAAGTTTTGGTGTATCTATGGTACCCGAAGGTACAGGGCTTAACGATGGTACCCGAAGGCACAAGCTATTTAGTCACCCAAACGGGGCTGACTACAACCCAAACAGGGTTGAACGATGGTACCCGAAGGCACAAATTGGTTTAGCCACCCAAACGGGGTGACCACAACCCACACGGGGTTGAACGATGGTACCCAAAGGCACAAGTTTTGGTGTATCTATGGTACCCGAAGGTACGGGGCTTAACGATGGTACCCGAAGGCACAAGCTATTTAGTCACCCAAACGGGGTTGAACGATGGTACCCGAAGGCACAAATTGTTTAGTCACCCAAACGGGGCTGACTACAACCCAAACGGGGTTGAACGATGGTACCCGAAGGCACAAGTTTTTCTGCAGCTGCATGGTACCCTTATAGGCATGCCTATCTATCCACTTCCTAGACTCAACGCAGGCAATAAGATCTATTTACTTTATCTTTCATTTATTCATTCATATTCTTATATGCACATGTATACTCTTGTATAACTATGAACAATGTACTCATACTCATGTTCATATATAACTTTCTGTAAACCGGTGAACATTTCACTGTTGGGTAATGCTATTCTGTTCTTGTAATCATATTCACTTATGTGGCTAGTTCGTATGTCAAGATTATACTTATATAATGCCATTTGTACCCATACATGATCATGTAAAATATATATATATACATCTTCTTTAGTACATACACATATATGCACTAATCATAAACAATTATACACTTTTCTCATATAATAATCACATGACAAGATACTCCTTCTGTGATGCATACACTTGTATACATAGTCTTGTATGACATTACCATTATATACTTTAATAAAATTTCTATAATGGTGTCTATAGCACTGTAGATCTGTATTTTAGCATGCTATCATGTGACCACACATATGCTTAATCATATCATTTCAATTAAGTAAAGACGTATTCATACGTTTCACTTTACTCATTTTCTTTGAATCATTACTCTCAAACTTCTTTCAACAGTCAAACCCAATCATGTAAGATCATATTATATTTATAGACATATGTTTATATGTTCACATAATCCACAAATCACATTAAGCATCTCACATGTTCACAGTCATGCTAAAACATTTTCTATCTCATAGTACAAATTCATGCTCATACACTCATGTACATAATCATAGATGTACGTACCTGTGGGTACACTCGCATATAGTAGACTTACTCATATGAGCATATTTACCAAATATATATATATGTATATATATATATCTTTATCATCATTAAAATCATGTGCTATATAGAATGTCAACATGTTTCCATATGGGCATATACACATGCCAAGGTCATACTATTGCAGTCCTTATTTCATAGCATAAATACATGTCAAAATGTGCACTTTCATGTCATAAGGTTACATGTGTATAATATATATATCAATTTGGCATGTGACAATCATGTACAAAACTATTTACATGTATAAGTTAGATATTTCATCATTAGTCTTTATTGATATACACAATTGAATGCATATGTATTCATATAAATCCTTCATGGATAGCCATATTACATGCTTTAACCAATTAACTTTACTGTCACATAAACAAATATCTCTCTCAATTTATTAAAGAAATCATATTATCAAGTGTAGCAACAATATGCACATAATAGTAAATTCTGTTTCTGTGAGATGTTTAGGAAACTAGTCCGAATTAAACCCTAAATTCCATATACTTAGAGACCGATTTAAGTTTAGGTTTCTTCATATGAAATATAGGTATGGAAGTCTAGTTTCCAACGCAAAAAGAATCACTCAATTTGCTGTCCTGTAGCTCAACTTATGAGTAAAACAATCCAGATAGGTCAATCAGTCGTGAAGAAACGTTCTACTCGTGAAGAGGCTCACGAGTGAAGTAAAAGGGCAACATTTCACGACTCGTGAAGGGGCTCACGAGTAGAGAAAAAAGGCAGTATTTCACTACTCGTGAAGGGGCTGACGAGTGGTGAAAAAGGCAGCATTTCACTACTCGTGAAGGGGCTCACGAGTGGTGAAAAAGGGCAGAATTTCACGACACGTGAAGAGCTTCACGAGTCGGACAAAAGTTCACGACTCGTGAAGTGCTTCACGACTCGGCACTGACTCTCACAACTGATGAAATCCGTTCTTCCAAAATCAACCCGAAAACCCAGCAAAAACCAGAAAAACGTAACTTCAATTTCTGTAAATTACATCCAAATTCAGCAACCAATTCCACATGCAATATGAACAACCTACATTCCCATACCTTAGCTGAAAATTCCTTTGTCTTAAACCCCTTGCAAGCCCTTTTCCTTGCTTCTTCCACCTTCTCTCTCTCCTTTACATCATTTCATACATACAACAACAATCATCCATCATCAATCAAATTAAGAAAGAGATGAAGATGAAGAGATGAACTAACAAGTTAGGATATTACCTTATAGTTATACTAATGATCTAGATTGAACAACATGCAACAATTCCTCTTCAACAAGACCTTGAGAATTCATCTATGGCTTTAAGAAATAAGAAGAAGAAAAGGAAATTGCTGTAACTCTCTCTCTAAAATTTCGTTCACCACTATTTCAAAGAGTTTTTTTTTTCATTCCACTAGCAAAAGACTTTATATAATAGCTAGGAAAATTCCCTCTTTGATCCTTCAACAAAATGCATGTCCTTTAATCAACCCACATCTTTTTGCATGTTATAAATCAACCTAATCACTTATTCTTTCTCTTAAATTAACCTCTCAAATATTCATTTATTCACCTTTGACCTTTAAGATGCTGAATTTACAAATTAACCCTTAAACTAATACTTTGAACTTCAATTAAACCCATGAATGTTATTAAACCAACAATAATAATTTAATTATGACCTTATAAAATTCATACCATATATCTTACACATTTATCACAATTATCGAACTTAATAACACTTATATCCCAATTGATCCTTGAAATAAAATATTATTTCAATTACACACATAAATAAACAACTAGTTTATCCTTCAATATATAAGCTTATAATAATTCATCTAATTAAGCTTGATTAAACATTAATAATTGGGATTATGTCCTTGAATTCTACTAAGGCCTAATTTGAGTCCTTACAAAAATTAATCAAATTAATTTAAGGACCATTTTAATTAATCCAATTAATTAAAAACAATTTAATATATCATATATATCAGATTTAGAAGATTAAAAATCGTTCTAACCAAGAAAACATCAAGAACATATGAAGAACACCAATTTATCGAACTTTTCGACTAAACTAGTTTTCATGCAAAACTTGTTCGATTTTATTTTCGTTCGATCTTATGGCTTAATATCCCATATTAAACACATAAAATATCATCTAAATGATGTTTTAATGGATCCATAAGAAATTAAATTAGAACAGCCCCTTAAATCACCTAGGGTTTTACGCCAAACCCTAATCATAATCCTTCAAAAGTTTCGTTTTTGTTCCCACCAAATTTATTTAATCACACATACAACCAGAAATCAATATTTCTCATTCATAAACAATCAACTATAATATTTTAAATTTCATGAAATAAATAACTCAAAACAAAACAAAGCTTATTTCGCTGAAAAATATAGAATTGTATATCCATGGCAAAACCGAGGCTCTGATACCATGTTGGATTTTAACGGTTACATGCATCACATACATGAGCGGAATTTTAAAATTTTATAACCATTAGATCTGATCTTTCCATGAATACACAATATAACTTTATGAGATTAAGAAAAGTCACCTTTGATTTTTGTTGAACAGTTGATTTTACTTTGCACCGGGTTGTCGCAAACCACAGTGTCCAAAATCGAACACCTGCAATGAGTAATCCACACTAAAGAGGGATAAATTGAACCAACAAATTGGTGCTTAACTAGGGCTGGACGAAATTCCAAGAAGCTAGTTTAGAGTTGGCACAAAAAGGAGAGAGAGATTAGTGAAAAAGACTTTCTTTTTGTTTTAATCACTTAACCCTAATTCCTCATTAGTTGGCCTTTTATAGTTAGGTTAAAATTCCAACTCCTTATTGAGATTAGGCTCTTTAAAATTTCTGGAGAATTATTAATTAGGCCTCTGGAATTAATTATAATCATTTGGGATTAATTAAATCCAATTTAAACCTTTTCATAAAAGACTATGCACAAAACCCACAAACTAGGCCCTTTGTGCAACTAATTGGATTTAAATACTCAAATGGATTCCAAATCCAACCAAATTAAATATGTGAGTTCCATAACACTTATGTAACATATATAAATTAATTTGGTGCATGAAATATGCCATTAAGTCCTTCTATTCTGGACTTGGCATTTGGCCCTTACAGAAGGGCTTTCGCCAACTGCTTCATTCCTCTGGCCCTTAATAATTCTTCCAATGGACTTATTAATTATTATACCAGTCCTATAACACTTATAGTAGTCCTATAACACTTATAAGACAATAATCATTAATCATGAAATACATTATTTCAATTAGGTCCAATTTACAGAACATTTCTCAAAAGTTCCGCGGACAATTTTATTTAATCATAATTAATCAAACTCTTTAATTAATTATTATCATATTCACTTCTCTACCTTCATAATAATATCAAATATTATTATCCTTGTCATTTTACCATTTTACCCTTTTCTCTATATGTGTGTGACCTATTGGGTTCCTATCCATGTTGGCAGTATAATATGTAATTGTGAGTTATATTCAAAACTCACATGATTTAAACTCCTTTAAATCATTTTATCAATCTCTATTGATATTTTGATACATCATTATACAAGTCATGATTGGCCTCTAGCTAGGTATCATGACTATCCAAATGTCAGGAAAGTCATGTGGTTTGACTGTACCCTTCCATAGAAACAGTTATCGTGCAATTACTCCTTTCACCACTCTTATCTCAATTAGATTCTGAGAATGGATTTCTGTCAACTTATATAAATCTAATTATGTATGTTCTATTAATTTAACCATTGTTCCCAAAATGCCCTCCATGGATCTCTATCCATCCTGGCATTTTACTCTGGCCAGAGATTCTCTGAACAAGGTAATTATAGAATCATGCGAGATAACTTCCCTTATTAAATCTGGGATGGTGAATCCTTTTTCAATCATTCAATTATCTTCAAGTAGGTTATGATATACCCAATCTCCTAACTATGTTCACTCCCAGTTAGAAGTAATCAGTTATGGAGTCAAAGTATACCACTTGCTACTTAAGATAACTTTGGTGATCTCAAGTCTAAGGATACTTGCACAACAGCTATGAAGAGATTCCTCACTGACATAGATTTAATATCCATGTGAGGATTCTCTTTGTAGGTCTCCAATGAACTTGTTCTTCTAACAAGCATCCACATGTTAGCTTTGATTATCTTCCATAATCACAATTATAAGAACCACTGCTTGAACCATTCAAGAAGTATAACATGTGCTAGTCTTTCCGAATTAACAATGTCCTATCTTGTTAATTCTATGACTAGGGATATTTAGATATTAACACATTTGCATGCAATAGACATCTCACATCATGAACACCTTCATGATTGCCTTTGCACTGTGTTTATAATATCTAGGACTTCATTTATTAATTTAAGATTTACAAACTCATGTATTTAAACATAGCATTAATAAATGAATGATGCCTTTTATTAAGAATATAAATTTTATACATATGAAAAACATCCCTATTACATGGGCTCTAGGGCATACTCTCTAACATGATTATGGTTTTTTGCTTGTGCTAGTATTGCTTTGAGTCAAGTGTGATCTTGCTATAGTCGACATTCTTTTTCCCATACTATAGTCTCCATTCCTTTTGGGTATTTAATTATTCATCAAAATTTATGCAGTGAGTTTATACTT